>JAPYZD010004015.1:0-20436 GCA_030522725.1 Ichneumoninae sp. B BG-2022a
TGAACAATTTTTTTGTTTAGCAATTTGTTAATAACTTTTTGACATTATTATTATGCAAAATGAATGTTGTTGGCACCTTTAATACAGTTGATTTTTTTTTCAGATTTTTATACCATTAGGAAGTGTTCGAATTCTCACTGAATCTCACTTTTGATTGGGAATGTACGTGTGAAGCATCCTTAAAAAAAAATTATTATTCTTATTCTTACTGATGTCCCCTGCGAAGAAGCTGAGCTCGTTGTCCTCCGCTGCCTCGAAGTCGTACAACGCTCGAACCTTTCGTCCCTCCGTATTGGCAGCTCCGGCCAGTGACGTGTTCACGCTCGGATACAGACTCGCGCTCTTCTTCGAAGACGGCGAACTGTGCGACGATCCCGCATGCTGCTTATTCTCCTTCAGGGACAATTCGATCGCTGGCGAACAAACATTTTTGCAACGCATTTTATTATTTTTTAACTCATCGTAGATTCGCCAGCGAACTAATCGTATCGATTATTGATCCATCGACTCAATGATTTACTGTACTCGACCGTGAACAGAATCGTTCCCATTGTTACGTCATACGTTTTATCATTGGCTCATCGATTTAATTATTGTGGAACTGGCCGGCGAATCGATTCGCTTCGCAAAGACCCGATTAAGTAAAATGTGGTAAAGCGGAATTTTTTTATTTTTGCTTGCAATTTCTCGATAGCACATTAAACATTTCTGCCTCTTCGTCCGACCGATAAAGATAAGCGTATAAGTTTACGACCCGACTGAGAAAAATGTGAAAGGAGAATATTCGCATACCGTCGAGTAGCGGTAAAACGGACATTTTTTTAAAACTTTTTTTTACAATTTCTTGCCACGACGTTAAACATTCCCGACACTTCCGATAAACTTCCGGCTTCAGGCTCGACCGATAAACGTAAATGTGCAAGTTTACATTTAGATGATTCAAATCTCGAAAGGTCCGAGTACGATTAGCGAACAGAATAATAATAAAAATAATGATTACCTCTTGGATTAAAAACTTTATAGCGGAATATTACGAGTTCGTGCCTCGTAAGGTAAATCATTAAATCGTTAAAGTTTCCATACAAAAATTGAAAATAAGTACCTTTAGCTATATCCTCGTCCTCCTGCGACGGTGCAGCGACGCTCGTCTCCCTGGCACTGGAAGCTGCTTGCTTGGGCTACAAAAAATTACATAAAAAATGAGTATAATAGAAAACAATCAACGATTTCACCCGCAGTTTTAATCAACGCAAATTCCTAAGATTGATTGCATGTAGGTTCGGAAATACCATGGGTTACGACGACCGTAATTATGAGGAACCAGCAAAGTTAGCAAATATTTCGTCGTCAGTATTTGTAAAAGATTTTAAATGGGATTGTTGCATCCTCTTCACTTTTGAGCTTGATTAGCCATAGGGTTTCGCAACGTGTCCTGAGAAATGAGCCAGCGCTACTCTTACATGAGAACGCACATATTCTCAGCCAAATTTCCGATCAGTTCTCGTTCAGTTTCAGAACTGAACAAGAACTGAACAGAACTGAAATCAATTTCAGTTTTAGTTTATAGCTCAAGCTACATCGAATCCTTAGCTTCAATTTTAGCGAAGATTTTCCCCAGATTTAGCATTGAAACTTCTGCTAGCAGCGGTCATACTAAATAACAGCGACAACGTAATTAACTAATTATTACTTGTTATGTACGATACTTGTGCAATCACAAGCACACCGTTTATGCTATTGTGAAAAGGGTTCGTCCCATGAATTTAAATTAAACAGAAATAAAAATAAATATTACCAATAATGCGTTGAACTCATCGATCGCGCGCCCAGTCCGTCTGGGCAATATTTACTCGAACCTGGGATTCACTGGGCAAATTCTTAACGTCTTCCAGAATCGAGCACGAGAGTCGACATTTAAGCGCGAATACTGAGCGTGAATTAAAGAATATCTGAGCCAAGTCAGAGGAAGATTGTAGCAAAGCGAAATCGTTTGGTCATTATTTGTTATTTCTTGTTCCTATTTTTTTTTGTTCTTTTAAGATAAGTTATAAAACATTAAATATGTTTTATAACTTTGCTTTACTGTGATAATTGGTCAAAGAGGAATTCGTCACAAATAGACAAAAATCTGAGGGAGTTTCTCGAGAGAATGGAAAAAAAGATACATAAAAAAATGTGGTTGGTCAGGATTAAAACGGTGATGAAAATATTAACGAAAAATTACCTGTCTACTGACGGTTTCTGTGCACGAGGAAAAATCTAGTCCCTCGCTCTTCAATTTGTTGTAGAGGCTCGGTATGAGATTTAGCTGGGGATCCGTTTTGAAATCTCCCTCGGCCCATTTTTTCAACAAACCCTTTAGTTTCTGGACTATCCGCTGCTGCGAGTGTTGTATCAATTTTCTCAGCTCACCCTCGAAGTCCCTCGACGCTATTTCCAGGTGAAACGGCTTGCCGCAATTGCTCGAGCAGGCGTCCAAGAGCTACGAAAAAAAAATTTACATAAAAGTCGTGGTCATTTTTCATTATTCTCATTTTTGATAGTTCATTACTTTTGTTTAATTTAAAATGTCATTTTAAGTTTATTTTAATTTAACGAATTTCTCCTTTTACATAACGAATAAGAATACATTACATCGAACATCGAGGGTTTTTAACGCGAATACAAACCGCATAAACAGTACGAGGAACTCAGCGATCTCGCGTATTGCGAGACTCGCGAACGAATATTCAGGCTTGAATTTCACAGGCGTTTCATTTAAGGTGTTCAAAGAACAGGCAAATGCAGCCATTCTGAGCTATGAATTATTCGAATTCAGAAAATCGGGGGAATATGTGTACTTTTATTAATTTTTTCCATTTCTTTATTATTATTTAGAGATGTAACTATTTATTTGTATTTATAGGATTTTAAAATCTGTTAAATGGTATTCTGATTTTTATTATGTCGAGAAATTCTGTACATTGAGTCTCGATTATTTAATTGATATAGCCATTGCGATATATACGAGCTTACGATTTCAATCGGAAATTTACCGATGTTACGTGTCATGTAAAAGGAGCAATCCGTGAAATAAGTAAAAATAAAAATAAAAAAAATTACGGTATTAACAGTAGTGACTGAGACCGTGAGCCCGGATATTATCGAAAAAGTTCTAACAATCGAGAACTAGCTAATGGGAATTCCCAATACAATAAAATCAAAATACAATTTAACAGATTGTGTGAAAAGCAATAATTTTAAAGGAATATAATTATAACTGCATGTAAAAAAAATATATACATTTCACAGAAATTGCTCAGGTCGAGTTGTTCATAGCTCGGGACAATTGAATTTGCTCGTTCTTTAAACACCTTAAACAGCAATAAATTTCAAGAAATATAATTATAACTACATGTACAAAAAAAAAAAAAAAAAATCCCAAAAATTGCTGCACCTGAGTTGTTCATGGCTCAGGACAATTGAATTTGCTCATTCTTTAAATACCTTAAACGAAACACCATTTGAGCCTTTTATTTTATTTATTTTATCTATTTCTAGATTTGTATTTCAATTTTCTTTTGTTTTTCATCAAATTTTAGGTATTCGTTGTTGTACATTTGATTTCAGCAGTCTTGAGTTGCAGCATGAATGAAACGACACCGTTCCATTCTTTTCGTCGCGAGTAACATCGCCGACGAATATCCGACTCACCGTTATCGCTTGCATGACTATGTGAGGGTCCACGGCGTTAAGACGCTTCACTATGGATCTCAGGCAGTCTTTGGCGTTCTGGCTCGAAGTTCCCACATTGTCGCATATGTCCATTATAAGACTCCAGTCCTCGGCGGTGTTCTTCTCGTTCGTTGCCTTTTCTGTTCGCCGAGAATCGTAAAACGGAGTGGACGTTAGTCATAAATATTAACAATCATAAATTAGAGTACAATGTCGGGAGGAACAAAAAAATTTCTCTTCACCGAAGATTGTGAATCAGAATCGGAGCGTTGATTATGAAAAAAAAACAACGAAACAAAATTCGCGTCGTTCGTCGATACGCGAGATATTCGTTATCCCGTGTCAAAGAGCACGATTAAAAAAAAAACAATAATAAAAATAAACGGAGCGTCTTTGTCGGGCGGGAGATAAGGGGGGAATTTTTCCGTTTCTCCCTTGCGTTTTGGCGAGTAAAAAATTCTTCGTTTTAAAACCTCGAAAAGAAATAAAGTATGTCGAGCTCCGCGGGTGGATTTTGTTAATGGGTAAAAAAAAAAGTATTTCATCATTATTGGTTAGAAAATTAGTCACCCGTGAGGCACTGTAATCGAGTTAAGCGGGGCAATTACGCTTCGGGGATGAAACGTTTTAGTGTGAAGAAATTCTGACGATTGTCGTGCAACAACTTAAGTGCGATCGAAGGACTTGCAGAGAATTAAAAAATCGCTCAAGAACTCACCGACGTCGGCGTCGAAAGGCGACGAATTTGAGAAGAGACCCATCATTTATGTTATTTGCACGGTGCAAGACACGACGAATAAACGTATTGACACGAGCGGAAACCGTTATAGATAAATATAAATTCCGTAAATTGTTTGTCTTCAATTTATTTTTATTTAAACGTAAAATAACTTCTCGTGTCGCCTTTTGCGGCCCGTTTTTTTTCTATATTTATTTGTCGTTCAGCTGACATTCGCTAATAAACACCGACCGATGACTAATAACATTCTGGACTGTAGAATTTTAGTCGGCCATGTTGCTCACTGACAGACCGTGTGTGCGCCAGAGATATCGAACTCGAACCGTAATCGATTATCCCGCACCATTTTTTAAATCCCGTTATAGCTTGATTTATCGAATGTTATAGTCGTTGCGCCTTTTACGATTTTCTAAACGTTTTTCTCGATCGCATAATGCGATCGGTAGTCTCGTCTTTCATGTATTTTACTATCCACTGCGCTGACAGTGAGTTAAACAAACGATTAAAGGTTTCGTGCTCGCTGCGCGATGTTCACTCGGTACGACGGGCTGCGCAGACGGTTCTGCGCAGAGAGTAGATGCGCAGAGCCGTCTGCGCATCCCGAGTCTTTTGTAAATAAATAAACTTTTATGTTTATTTATTTATTAGTATTTACACGTAAAACAACTTTTCGTATCGCCTGTAACGGGCCGGTTTTTTTCTGTATTGATTTGCCGTTCAGCTGACATTCGTTAATAAACACCGACCGATGACTAATAATATTCTGGACTGTAGAATTTTAGTCGGTCATATCGCTCACTGACAGACCGTCTGCGCGCCAGAGATGTCGAACTCGAAGCGCAATCGATTATCCCACACATTTTTTAAATCACGTTATAGCTTGAGTTATTAAATGTTATTGTTATTGCGCCTTTTACGATTTTCTAAATATGTGTTTCGATCCCATAATGTGATCGGTAGTTTAGTCTTTCATATATATATTTTTTATTTCATCCGCTATACTAACTGTGAGTTAAACAAGTGATTAAAGAATTCGTGCTCACTGCGCGATGCGCAGACGGTTCTGCGCATACTACTGTGCCGAGCGGCGCGTCACACAGCCGCGTTCAAATATGCGCTGCATTTGGTAACAGCTTAAAGGGCACAAAACGTTAGTTTTTAATATTTATCTGAAAGATCTCTCGAGCTATCGTCAACTGTATGTTCTGTTCGCTGAATTACGCCATTAGCACAGGAGGCTCCAGAAAACCAGTAAAATTACCGCAAATACGAACAATCTTTTAACAGTCTCCAGTTTTATAACTAAAACTCACTATAATAATTAACTCAGCTCGCTTAAATTACCGATTAATTTTCCTTTGAAAATCTCACTTTCTCACCGGAAGTGACGTCGCACAGAACAAACATTCAAATTTTCCTCGCACAAATATTCAAATTTCTTTCCGTGACGTCACTTCCGCCTTGAAAGAACTCTGTTTTCCAACCGGAAGCGACGTCGCAGACAAATGACGAAACCCGCCATGTTAAAAGTTTAAGTATTCGAATAGATATTGAATCGCAGGTACAAGGACGTGCCAACTTCCCCGGTGCTTTGATAGCATTTCCTACAATCGGTGAAAGCCTTCGACGATATCCCGTCGTCGTAATCCTTTCTCTTTCATCGCGCCAGCTTCGACACTCCCGCTGGCCATTATTCACGATCGATTATTGTACGTTATATCCTTCGCCTAGACGGTATACGACAATTCGTCGAATCTCGCTGTTACCGATATACGTTTCGTTCACCTGTTCGTTATCATTATTATTATTATCATTATTATTATTATTATTATTATTATTATTATTATGTTAATAATGATTTCTTCTCTCAATGTCTACAATGAAATCTGCGATACGAGTGCAATCTCCGAACCAATAAAAAAAAAAAAAAAAAAAAAAATTGCAATTGTTCTGCACGTTTCAGTGTGCGGAGCTTCGATACGAAGTATATTATATAACGAGCGGGGAGATCGTATGGCGCGAGGAGAGGAAGTACAGGTGAATCTGCCAGCGAGAATGACGTGTGGCAAGGCGAAAAGAATATAACGAATCTTCGCTATTCGAGCTCGAGAGTGTATATGGGAAAAAAAACGAAACAACAGCTCTCCCGCATAGTTTCACTCTAGGATACGAAAGGGAGCGGAAGTCGGTGAGTACGAGATTTTTTTTTTCTTTTCACGGCACAATTAGCCTACCTCGGTGATGTTTGGTTATGGAAACAGTTTTCATTCACCCTTCGTATGGATTTTCCGGACTGCGGAGCGCGAGAGATCGTGCCGTTTTCTCTATTAATGCTCGGACTCGGTAGGTCTGTTTATTGCATTTTGGTTGTTAAAAAGATTATGCACACATATTCAATGAATCTGAAAACTGAACAAATTTTTCTGTGAAACTTTTTTTTAGATAATTCCGTAAAAAAGAAAAAAGTTTCTCTGTAACGCGACTTTCGGTTTGAAAATCTCACTTTTAAACCCAAAGTGACGTCACACGAAACAATTTGGAAATTTTCTTTTTCACGTCACTTCCGGTTTTAAAATCTTATTTTTGCGACCGGAAGTGACGTCAAACCGGAAATCTGTTACTACCGGTTTGAAAATCTCAGTTCTCAACCGGAAGTGACGTCACACCGGAAATACTTCACTTCTGGCCGGAAAATGACATTTTCAAACCGGAAGTGATGTACTCCGGTATAACGTCGCTTCCGGTCGAAAAATGAGACTTTAAAACCGGAAGTGACGTATTTCCGGTCTGACGTCACTTCCGGTGGAAAAAATGAGATTTCCAGACCGGAAGTGACATCGCAACGAAATTTTACAAATTTTTCTGTGTGACGTCACATTCGGTACAAAAGTGAGATTTTTTTTTCAAACCGGAAGTCGCGTTACATCGGAAATGTTTAATATTCCATGGACTTAGCTGAAATGCAACTTCTTCGAGAAACGTGTGGATTAAGAAACGCAGAAAAGTGGGTAAAAGAACGTACACGACACGCCTCGATTGCATGTGAAATTCATCTCGAGTATAAACATGCAACACAAACGGATGAATCAAGGAGTACCCCGTTGACTCTTCTGCGAACGCGACTCCACCCTCTTCGGACGTCAATGCCGTTGCGCTGCGAAACGGTGGCCGAAAAGTGGCAGAACTGAAAATCTCATGGTCTGACACGACCATGAGATTTTTTTTCGCCCGACACGCCCTGACACGGCTTCGAACGACGAGCGTCACGAGTCGTCTAAAATATACATTTCGCCGTGCTGGAGATCGAAAAAGGGAAAAGAAAAAAAAAAAAACAATGCGTGCAATCCGAGCCCACCGGAATAGTTATACGGCAGAATGGAGGTCATTGCCGTGCGTGCAAACCGCATCCAGTGGCCAACGAATCTAAACATCTGTGGTCAAATAATTTTTTTTTTTTTTTTTTTTTTTTTTTTTTTTTTTTTTTTTTTTTTTTTTTTTTTTTTTTTTTTCACGGTTCACGATAATTCCGCAAAGAAGTATTCTCCGCTGTTGGTAGATGCGGCATAGGATAATTGCCTCGGGACAATTTGCGGACCGTTGGCATGGCTGGCGCATCTAGGATGTTGCAAAGGCAATCAGCGGAACACGCTCCGCGGTAAAGGAGCTCGCAAAACCGAGGCGTCGACTGTACGCGAGACTCCAGGCGCAGTGAGACGCGCGTCCTCTCCTTAACGCCGGGCTGTAATCCCTCTAGCCACGGCGAAGCGAGATGGACTTTCCAATTATGCCTCTACGAGAGCGTAGCAGCGGAACGTTAGTGCCAATTTGGAGCAAACGCACGCGCATATGCTTTACACTCTATATGCTTATGCCAACTGATGCAACACTCATCGCTTCTTCCTTTGCTCTGCTAGTCTCCATCTTATGCACTCGATTGCGTTTAGTTGCGCCTCAATATTCACCTTCGCGTCTGTGGAACCGTCTCTGGCCCGCGTTTGCGGTCCCGAGTTCTAACTGAAGTTGAAGCTTTATTTTCCGTTTTGGGTTCCAAGTTTCAAGTGGAGTTCAAACTTTATTTTCCAGATTAAATTCCAAGTTTCGAATCCTGTTCTAACTCAAGTTGAAGCTTTATTTTCGGTTGTGAGTTTCAACTCGAGTTGAAACTTTATTTTCTGGTTCAAGTCCCGAGTTTCAACTCAAGTTGAAACTTTATATTTCTGGTTCAAGTTCCAAATTTCAACTCAAGTTGACACTTTATTTTCTGGTTCTAGTTCCAAGTTTCAACTCAAGTTGAAACTTTATTTTGTGATTCAAGTTCCAAGTTTTAACTGGAGTTGTTTCAACTCGAGTTGAAACTTCATTTTCTTGTTCAAGTTCCAAGTTTCAACTCAAGTTGAAACTTTATTTTCTAGTTCAAGATCGAAGTTTCAACTCAAGTTGAAACTTTATTTTCTGGTTCAAGATCGAAGTTTCCACTCAAGTTGAAACTTTATTTTCTTGTTCAAGATCGAAGTTTCAACTCAAGTTGAAACTTTATTTTCTGGTTCAAGATCGAAGTTTCAACTCAAGTCGAAACTTTATTTTCTTGTTCAAGTCCCGAGTTTCAACTCAAGTTGAAACTTTATTTTCTGTTTCAAGTCCCGAGTTTCAACTCAAGTTGAAACTTTATTTTGTGGTTCAAGTTCCAAATGTCAACTCAAGTTGAAACTTTGCTTTCCGGCTTAAGTTCCAAGTTTCAACTTACCGTATAACTTAAATTAAAACTTTTTCCCGTTCAAGTTCCAAGTTTCAACTCAAGTTCTAACTTGAATTAAGCATGCGACACCCTTGCTCACAGTTTTTGTAACCGACCCGGGTCCGGTCGGTTACAAAAACTCTAATTATTATTTACCATTCCAACCATTTCCGGTCAACAGCAAATTTTGACAAATTTTGACCTAGATACGAAATCCTCGAACCAAAACGGACATCAATTAAGCATCACGCGAGAATTTGCCGCTGACCCGCAAACCATCGGCGTCGTTGAGATGAGAATTAATTACAGGTTTTATTGCCGAGCGCGGTGTTTCACATGCTCTCAATTGTCCTCGTAAAGCTCGTCCCCGTAGGTTCTTAATTGAGGTATCGAGACAAAAAAAAATAATAAAAATGAAAGAAAAAAATATATATATAATAACACAAGAAAAAGAAGAAGTAGGATCTGTGGCAACGACGATAGGGGATCTGTGGGAAGAAGCGAGCGTATACGTGCGATTAACGTTCACTCGCGTGGCGAGCCTCGAGGATTGTCTTCTCGGACGTCGATCTCCCACCCGGCCTTCCCCGCACGACGCAAAGACGAGGAGGTCTGAATATCTTCTCCCTGCCGTTCTGGAGAGCGAGTAAAACTCTCGCACCTTTTCCGATCTCGTGCCAGTCTCAACCCCGTTCCCAGACTCGAAAGTCCCCCTTGCGAGACACTCTCGCACAGTCACGAAAGCTTCTCTCCGTCGTTCGCCACGAATTCGTCGTCCCTCAGACACCAGCAGAGTAACGCGATTCGAACTACCAGAAGTGCATCTCTCGTCTGTCCCAAAGTTCGACTTGGACATTTTTTATTAACATTTTTTTTTATTTTTATTTTTTTTATGTGAAACGGTGTAAAAAAATAAATAATAAAAAGCACGAAAATGAGACGTAAGGAACTTGTGTGTCTCGTGTGGGCGATCGTGGTCTTGCAGATCTGTGATTTAACCCTCGGGGACGCCGAACCGGCTATACCGTCCAATTCGGCCGAAGTTCAGAATCTTCGATCGGTAAGTTAAAACAATTTTTTTTTTTTTTTTCTTGCTATTTTTTACCTGAAGGAAAGAACACGCGTGTATATTATTTTTCGCAAAAAAAAACGAGTGGATAAAGCATCCAATAGTTTTTTTTTGCTACTAAAGTCACTAACGATACTAAATGAGTAACACGCAAAAGTGGCCGTAGAAGCGACTCAGGTCTTGCCCGATGATGTTCATATGCATATTTTTTTACGTGAAAAATCCCGGAATCTCCTCATGCAGGTTGGCCTTTATTTTTTTTTTTATAATTTAGCTTTCCATTTTTGACCCAAAGAAGGAGCAGACATGTAAATTTATACCGCAAAAAATAAACTATTGGATAACGTTTTTAATAGTAAGTTTTTTTAATTAAAGTTACTAAAGGAATTCGTAATTGATGTTCATAATTTTTTTCCGCGAAAATAATGACATTACAATATTAAATAATAATGACATTATCATGACGTTATTCGGGTTGGACATAACTTGAGGTAATTCCGATCCTGGAACACAAATACATCTGCACCAAGTAGTTGCACATTTGTATATTTTTGCATAATTATTTGGCCAGTTGTAGTCAGAGAGAAAGCACGTTCAATGGCCGATGATAATTAATACGATATAATGGCAAAGCTGAGCTATCGTTATGTACAGTCCAACGTTCTCAATCGTTACCGCCTTGTTCCCCGTTGCAATCACTATATTTCCGTCGGTGCTGTAATTTGTGAACCTTGTGCGAACGCCGTCTACCGATAGCTTCCACAATGCAACGATAGTTGCTGTAGGTCAGTAAGCTGTCGGATCCGTAACAACAAAACGGATCTACTTTAATTGCACATTCTACTTCGCAAACGGTCGAGTTGGAGGCAATTTCTTTTTTTCTTTCTTTCTGAATTCACTCGCTTTTACGGCAAAACCGCTCAACGTCTTTACGGAAACCTGGGTTATCCAGCGGCGACTTTGCCGGTTGCCGGATTAAGGCAGCTATGTCGCTTCTCGCTCATCTCGCATAAGTTATCGAAAAAAAAGTGAATATTGCAAGTACTTCTCGATGGTATAAAAATCTGAAAAAATGCATGCATATTAAATGCATTGAGAAGATTCATTTTGCATAATAATAATTCCAAAATGTTATTAACAAATTTATGAAAAAAATTATTGTTTAAAAAATTACCCGGGGAAACTTTTTTTTATTGAAAATGATTCATTGATTTTTCTGAATACGTATGAATTTTTTCGGATTTTTCAATTAGTTTTGATTTTTGTGTTTTTTCAGACATTTTTTCCATATAAAAAAATTAAACAATTAAAGCTAATTGAAAAATCTTAAAAAATGCATACGTATTCAGAAAAATAAACGAATCATTTTCATAGAAAAAAAAGTTGTTTTGCCGGGAAATTTGTTAAACAATTAATTTTTTGATTAATTTGTTAGCAACATTGTGGAATTATTATTGGGCAAAATGAATCTTTTCAGTATCTTTAACCTGCATGAATTTTTTTAGATTTTTATATCGTCGAGAAGTACTTGCAATATTCTCTCACTTTTCTCGAACTTATGCGAGGTGAGCGGGAAGCGACATAGCTACCTTAAGCGTGTTCAGATTTTTTTTAAATCCATCACACTTGTACGGAGAGTGCTCGGGTCGGAATTTAATGCTTATCGAACCGGCGAGTCGTAAGGAAGGCAAATCTATTAAAATCTCGCAGTCGTATTAATGCTTTATTGTTTGTAGCATAGAACTAGGATTTTTCACGGAAAAGTTTTATATAATTTATTAGAATTTGTATATTATGAGACTTATGTGATGAACATATCGCAGCCCTAGAACAACAGTGTAACATCTCTTATGGGATTACCATATAAGTTGTTACACTGTTGTTCTAAGGGTGCGATATCTAAATATATATTTTTTTAAATATACTTTCACACGAAAAGCTTGATATTTAACATTTATTTATAAATATGGTTTTTGCATCTACTTTTTTCGCTCGGGGTTGACCGTGACTAGATTATACGGGGCGGCTTTACCGTTTGCCTGTTAACATGTTAACCTGTTTAGGTTTTTATTCAATTCTTCTCACAAACATTTTATTTTTTATTTATTTATTTTTTTTCATAACAGGCTTAAGGCACAGGTATAGAAATTAATTCGAAACTGTTTCCCGGTCATCGCGGAACCTCGGCTATTAATCCTTCACACTTGTACGGTCAATGAGAATTCTCTGGTGAAAATTTAAGGGAATCCTTGCGAATAAGTTCACTTCGAATAAGTTTCTGAGAAATGAGAGGGAATTGCAAACACTTGTCGATGGTATAAAAATCTGAAAAAATCAAGCCTATTAAAGGTGCTGTAAAGATTTATTAATGTTCGTCGAACCGTTGACTCATACAGAATGTGAAGAATCTATTGAAATCGTATGGTCGTATTAATCCATTATTGTTAGTAATAAAGGATTAGAATTTTCTACGAAAATATTTTTAAATGTATTTCTAAATACATTTTTAAATATATTTTTAAATGTACTTTTTCTGTGCGGGTTTGTGTATAGGCCGGTCCAGCTCGCCTGGGATAATCGAGGTTTCGCTGTACATCAATTCTTAGCTATGTGGGTATTATTTACCTCGGGTCGCATATTGCCCACGATGCCTCGGCACATTTATTACGATACATCCTATTGACAGCCTATTTTCCCCTCCGGCCAAATTTTCTAATCCAACAATTTCGTTGCCGGCCGCGCTTCGGGCGATCGACGTACAGGATCCTTGATCCAACCGGGATGAAGAGAAATCCGGCAATTAGAGGATGAGATACGAGATTAAAGGGGGTCAGACGAACCGTTACCGAGGCGCATGAGTAAGACGGAAGGAAAGATTAGCGGGAGGGTCAAGAGTCACTCTGTTAGTGGGTGAACATGCCAGAGCTACTTTCCTATACATTTCTCACTCGACAACTAGCTGAATATTATGCATTATAAAAAATTATAAAAAATTATAAAAAATTATAAAAAATTATAAAAAATTATAAAAAATTATAAAAAATTATAAAAAATTATAAAAAATTATTTCTGTTCGAGCTTTAGTTGAAGCACGGTTGTACCTTTGAAACAATTCGATGATCAGTACAAAATTTGTTCACCTTTGGATAAGCGGCTGCATCCGTTTGAGATTTTAAAAAATATTTCCAACTTTCCCTCCGAAATTAAATCTTTTTTTTTCCTCAAAAGCGTAAGTCACAGGTATAGAAATTAATTCGAAACTGTTTCCCGGACATCGCGGAACCTCGGCTATTAATGATACTCGTTCCGGAAAGCGTGAGAGGTGAAAATGTTAATAACCGGTGTAACAACGTCGCGTAGAACAGCGGTAGGTACGCGTGGAGGAGAAAAGAAAGGCTCGAACAAGAGGGAGAGTGAGGAAGAGAAATAGGTAAGGAGGATGTCGTAGATCTGAAAATAAAGATTATAGCCGGTGGGACACGAGATTTCCGTTACGCTGCGAGGGCAATTGTACGTGAAATTGTGAAGTCGATCGGAGCTCTCCGCATCGCGAGTTTCCGACCATTTCCGGTTACTAATTTTTCCCGATAATTTTAATATTTCATGTGGCGCAATGATTGTTGAGGAATAAATTGAAAATAATGACTGACGCAACAATCGCTGCAAGAACAAAAAGCAATCCCCCCCATCACGATCGCCTCCCAAGGGGATCGTAATGGGGGATTGGTTTTTGTTCGTGGAGTGCGAGACGAACGAATGGACCGCGATGGGAAACTGGGATTGGCTTCTTAAAACTAGAAACTTGCTCTTTTGAAACTGAACTCGCTTTTCTGAAATGGGAATTCCTTTTTTGAAATTGGACTTGCTGCTTTAAATTGGACTCGCCCTTTTGAAACTGCACTGGCTTTTTTGAAACAGCGCTTGCTCTTTTGAAACCGGACTTGCTCTTTTAAAACTGGACCTGATTTTTTGAAACTGGACTCGCTCTTTGAAAACTGGACCTGCTTTTTTGAAATTGGACGTGCTTTTTTGAAACTGGACTCGCTCTTTTAAAACTGGACCTGCTTTTTTGAAACTGGACTTCCTTTTTTGAAACCGAATGTGATTTTTTTAAACTGGACTTCCTTTTTTGAAACTGAATGTGATTTTTTTAAACTGGACTTCCTTTTTTGAAACTGAATGTGATTTTTTTAAACTGGACTTCCTTTTTATGAAACAGACTTCCTTTTTAAAAATAGACTTCCTTTTTAAAAATAGTCTTCCTTTTTGAAAATAGACTTCCTTTTTGAAAGTGGACTTACTTTTTTAAAACGGGACTGGTTTTTAAAATTGGATTTGCTTTTTTGAAAATGGATTTGCTTGCGTGGTCGCCTCTTCGAAGCATCGACTTCATATTTTCAGGTGGTCGCGGATTGTCATTCTTACATCGCGCATTAAATAAAAATTTAAGAGCGAAGTTGGTACAAGCAGGAAGAGTCTCCGGAAGAACCGGAAGTCCTCCGCGCGCCGAGTCCATACGACTCGAGCATCTCTTCCTCTCCATTGAATCGCACGCTTTTACGTTCAACCTCGACGATATGTGTTTTTCCACGATTCACGGCGAACACGAACGTTCCCCTCTCCCGAACAAAAAAAAAGAACCGGGCGCATAGAACGGCAGAAGAACGTTGAAGCAAACCGAGGCGAGTTGCGATTTTCTCACAAGCTCTCGAGGCCCCTCTAGCGTAAGAGACGCGCGGGACGAGAGTGAAAGGAGATCGTGGCGAGTGTGAGATCTCGCTATGTACTACACATGCACATATATGTATGCACATGTGTAAGACAATTTATTCGATATTACCTTTTCCAATATTTATGTCAATCGTACAATTCCGAGCCGGACTGCCGTTGGCGTCAACTTCCTTTTTCGTCATTTGGCCACATCGCGCCGGTCTTCGCAACGGAGACAATCGGCGCCGCGGGCGGAACTGTTTTTCCTTGCTCAAATTATTACCAGCTATTGTCTAAAAACCTTTCGACTTTTGTGACCAATTATTGGACACTCGTTTCGACGGATTTACGACTTTTTCTTCGTTACCCAATTGTCGATTGTAGTCGGACGATTTTTTTTTATTTAAGAAATATTTGCTCTACTAGTCTCTATCTTTTGCACTCGATTACGTTGAGTCGTATTTTAATACCCACCTCCGGGTCTGTGGAAGCCTCTGGGGCCGAACTTGTGGTCCCAAGTTTGAACTCAAGTTGAAACTTTATTTTCTCCATTTGAGTTCCAAGTTTGAACTCAAGTTGAAACTTTATTTTCTCCATTTGAGTTCCAAGTTTCAACTCAAGTTGAAACTTTATTTTTCCCATTTCAGTTCCAAGTTTAAACTCAAGTTGAAACCTTATTTTCCCCATTTCAGTTCCAAGTTTCACCTACAGATGTAACTTTATTTGTTCAAGTTCCAACTTTCAAGTCAAGCTCTAACTTAAGTTGTAACATTATTTTCTGGTTAAAGTTCCAAGTTTCAACTCAAGTTCTAACTTAAGTTCAAACCTTATTTTTCGGTTCAAGTTTGAAGTTTCAACTCAAGTCCTAACGCAAGTTGAAACTTTATTTTTCCGATCGAAGTTCCAAGTTTCAACTCAAGTTCTAATCCAAGTCGCTCAAATTATTACCCGCTCAATAGCGAGAAATAATTTGAGCGGGGAAAAATAATCGAGTCTCGACTTGGGCTAGAACGTGAGTTAAAACTTGGAACTTGGACCCTCAAAAATAAAGTTTCAACTTGAGTTAGAATTTGAATTTTTTAATGAATAAATGTTGAGTTTTGAGTCGAAACGAGTTTTTAGTCCATACTTTTAAAAAATCGTTTCGACGGATTTACGACTTTTTCTTCCTTACTCAATTTTCGCTTGCAGTCAGTGGATAAAAGAAAGAAATATCAGCACCAGCACATTACGAATACTGAACTTTTGGATGGTACATTTTTTTTCGTTTTTTTTTCGAAGACGTAATTGTTGTGCGGGCTTAAGAAACAGCTTGGTGCCTTAAGGATTACGGCAGAGAGTTGCTACCTGCATCTCGCACGAGTCTCGCTCTCCGAAGGGGAGCTGTTATAACGAGTAATAATTAACGAGTGTAAACGTGAAACCCAATGTGCGCCCATATGTGTGTTTTTCTCCCCCGGTGGATTAGCACTCGTCTGTGCATATCTACGTGGCGGAATCTTTTCTCCTCGTTTCATAAGCCACGCCAGTGAGTCCCGTGTGAGAGATAGACAGGTGGGGGGGGGGGGTACTTTTGCTTTGATTATGCACGCTTCATGAGCGAGCAACGAGGAAGACACTGATTTCCATTCAATCGTGAGCGCAACCGGCTCGCACGTCTTCCCCGCTAATGAATATTGAATTTCGCAGACCGCGATTACGAGGCGCGTTTTCGCATATCGAAAAAAATGTATTAATTAAAACACCCATTTTTTATACAACGGGCATTTTTTTTTTATTGTCAATACGTTCGCCCATTTTTTCTACACGGAAAAAAAAATTATCAATAAATTTGTTCAGTTTTTTATACGTGGAGAAGAAAAAAAAATTATGAAACAATTTGCCGATTTTTTATAGACGAAGAATTTAAAAAATGATTAATAAATGTGCTTATTTTTTATACACGGCGAATAAAAAAAAATTATCATTAAGAAATTAACAAACTCAACGTAAAGAAATTAATTTTTTTATTCATCTTTTGAAAATTCCTGTACAAGAGTAGAGAAATTTTTTTTAAATGGATAGTAGAAATTTGTCAACTTTTATATAGTTTCAACTATAACTTTTATAAGTCTCAAATATAATAAAGCATCTTTTAAAAGTCTCAAAGCGGTCAAAGTCCTGAAGAGGTCAAAAATGGAACGCAGGACTTTTTGAGGACAAGTAAAATTTACAATATTTGTGCAATTAAGAACAGCCGGTACCAATATAATTGGAATGTAAAGATTGCTAAAATATAATTCCCTTAAAAATGTTGCCCGAAAAAAAAAAATCACTGCGACCTTGTTTCGCATCCGAAACTGGACGAACTTTCAGACGTCAAAACTTTGTGGAGTGCACAAGTTTCTTTTTATTTAAGCAACTTTTACCCTTTGACCTACCGACGGATTACCAAAATTTCGCAAAAAAAAAAATAAACATTTGGTACGTTATTTTCCTTATTTTGGCACCTGCAAAACAGGACAAATTTTTCCCACGGCAAAACTCAAGAAAGACGCCCAAGCTCTTTGTTTCGAGCCGTTACTCGATCACCTTCGACCCTACCAACTTGTAACGGTGTCCACAAATTTGGCACACTAAGTTTCAGTTCACATCAATTAATACGACCTTATCCTATGTAAAAAAAAAAATCGTCGCGAACTTTCGCTCCGGCAGAACTTGGTACGCGTATAGTTTTGCACAGTCCGAGCTGTTGTAACGAGTAATCGGCCGGGTAAATCGACCAATGAGATCGCTGGAAAAGCGACCGAAGCGTAACATGCGCGTAACTCGGGAAGGCCGGCAGCCCGGAGAAATCATCCGGAGGAAGCGTTTCTTCACATCGCAAACCGGAATGCAAGAGCGCAATTTTTTAATATTAAAAAAAGAGAAAAAGTTACCCATTTTTTTTGTGCCTCAATCCGTGAGACATGTGCGCAAAGAGAGTCGGAAGGTCGGAAACCGAAAAGCAAAAGTGAAATTTAAAAGATATTACAAAAAAACTTAGTCCTTTTTATTTCTAAGCTTCAATCCGTGAGATATGCGTGCCAAGAGAGTTTGAAGATCGGAGACCGCAAAAGTGCCAAAAGTGACATTCTTTAAATATTAAGAAAAAAAGGTTACTCATTTTTTAATGATTTTTTTTCTACACAGTAAAAAAAGTTTGTACTTTTTACAACAACTTATTGTTCACAAACGTCCACCATTTTTACTTCTACAAACAAAAGTACGAACTACAAAAATTACAAAAAAGATACAAACGAGTTTGTCACTTATTTCATAAAATTATTTTTACAAAATTTCGCATTCCGATTTTACAAAATTGTTTTTTACTGTGTACGTTTTAATCCGTGCGATATGTGTGCCAAGAGAGTTTGGAGGTCGGAAAACGCAATGCAAAAGTGAATTTTTTTAATATAAAAAAAAACCTTATTTCTTAATAATAATTTTTTTTCTACCCTTCAATCCGTGTCCATCCACTGGCCACGGCCAATGGATGGACACTTTTCATAAGAGAACGTGCCTAAAAAAGTCTATTCATTGGCTTTTTCGTCGGCTTAACTGTACTTAAGCCGCTGTAAACCCGCTGTTAACATTGACCGGTATACCCAATGTGTGCCAAGAGAGTTTGGGGTTCGGAAACCGGAATGCAAAAGTGAAGATTTATATTAAAAAAAAAAACAGTAATTTTTTAACGAATTTTTTTCTGTGCTTCAATCCGTGAGACATGTGTGCCAAGAGAATTTGTATTTCGGAAACCGGATTACAAAAGTGACATTTTTTAATATTTAAAAAAAACTCATTTTTTAATAATTTCTTTTGTACGCTCCAATCCGTCCATTCATTGGACAGGGCCAATGAATGGACCCTTTTCATAAGAGCACGTGCCTAAAAAAGTCTATTCGTTGGCTTTTTCGTCTCCTTAACTGTTCATTCATTGGCCGGTTTTACCCCATGTGTGCCAAGAAAGTTTGGGGTTCGGAAGCGGGAATGCAAAATTGAAATTTTATTTAAAAAAAGAAGAAAAAAACAGTAATTTTTTAATAAATTTTTTTCTATGCTTCCAATCCGTGAGTTAGAATAAAGCCAGCCAATGAATGAACAGGGCCAATGCATGGACACTTTCCATAAGAGCGGGTGCATAAAAAGTCTATTCATTGGCTTTTTCGTCGGCTTAACGCTATGTGTGCCAAGAGAGTTTGGAGTTCGGAAACCGGAATGCAAAAGTGAAGATTTATATAAAAATTTAAAAAAACAGTAATTTTTTAATGAATTTTTTTCTATGCTTCAATTCGTGAGATATGTGTGCCAAGAGAGTTTGGAGGTCGCGCGAGTCACGAGTGTGGTTCTCCGCGACAATGCTCTTCTTCCCGGCGAAGGTGAAGGATGTGCCCTCTTGGCCAACGATTTACTTTCTCCGCGTGGCTCTCATCCGGTCCTGACGATTACGATCCCGCTCGCGCTGCCGACGCAGGCGCAGTCATTGAACCATCTCCTCTCGTTCGATGGCCATCTCTCGCCGGTGCGGGTAAAAGGAATCCTCGAGCGAGCGTCCCGTCCTTACCGGGACCGGCGAAGCCAACGACGACGGAGCGTCGAGCGACGCAAAGTGAAACCGAAAGTCTTCCTCTCGCGTTGACCCCTGAAAGAAATTTCTCCGACCGGGCGCGGAGCCGAGCTCCGGTCGCTCAGACATCTCGCGTTCCCGCCGTATTTCCGGCTCCGGGTTTATTTATCACCATACTGTTATTTCACTCTCCAAAGTATAATGACCGCTGGACTTGACAATGAATTTTTTTCATTTTTGCTTCCTCATAGAGGAAGCTTTGTTTTGGTAAAAAAAAATAAATTCGAGATTTTAATGAAAACATGTTCAGAATGTTCCAAAACGTCGAAAAATCACATTTAGAAAAAAGAATGTTCCAAAACGTCGAAAAATCA
Organism: Ichneumoninae sp. B BG-2022a; assembly: GCA_030522725.1. Taxonomy (NCBI): domain Eukaryota; kingdom Metazoa; phylum Arthropoda; class Insecta; order Hymenoptera; family Ichneumonidae; species Ichneumoninae sp. B BG-2022a. Next base: position 19,927 of record JAPYZD010004015.1, read on the forward strand.
CATTTAGAAAAAATGTCCGGATGCATGTGCATGTGCGTGTGCGTGCGCGTGCGTGTGCGTGTGGAATTTCGAATTTTGGCACACATCATGTATGACCAATAGTCAACATTTGGTCGAAATTTCGTCAAAAAATGTTCAGTTGTTTTTTTTGTACGCCATTTTTTATTCCTTCAACAATGTCTGTTCGCGCTCTAGCGCTCGCAATTTTTTAGCTATCGGGCTAAAAACGCGTACACAGATGGAATATGATTACCCGACGATCCCATTAAAATTTCAAGAAAATCGGTCGAACCGTTTAAATTTCATGTCATTTTGAATTTTGCGAATTTCATGCTTTTTTTTTTAAGACGCATTTTTTCGATTCAAATATTCATCTGCGAATAAAATAAGTGTCAGATTTGTGATCAGCGCGGAAAAATACATGGAATTACAGTCCCGGAGCGACAACTAACCAAAAAGTTTACCAGGCATTTTTATAGCCAAAATTGCAAAAATGAATGATTTTAGGTA
>JAPYZD010004016.1:0-11991 GCA_030522725.1 Ichneumoninae sp. B BG-2022a
CTCTCTCCCTCTCTCCCTCTCTCCCTCCCTCTCTCCCTCCCTCTCTCTCTCTCTCTCTCTCTCTCTGCCTCTGCCTGACGTGTGTCACATCGTTCTCACTTTTAGTGTTTCATTTAGCAGCATAAAGCTCGCGATTGTCTAACAAGTGCGGTGCAGTTCAAGAACCAAGTACGACGAAAAGTCTGACACGAGCAGTAGCTACGGAACACAAGGAATAACGACGATAGAACCACCTTCGTTAATCGATATTCTGTCGATAATGTGCACGGTGAACAGCCATATTGGTCCCACACCAGTGGCGAGCATTCTGCGGATTCTCGGGGCAGTGACAATCATCTCGAGGCTCCAAAGTTGGGCATTTTCCGGAAATATGACGGGACCGCTATAATTGTGATAAATTACCGATGGTGGTTTATGATATTTCGTAAACCCCTGAGCCCATACAGAAGGGTACGGAGAATTATTTAACACTCGCGAGGCGGAAGAACATCGAAGAACAGTCAAAGCACAGCATGCAGAATTGAGCTAAGGATGAACGTGGGGAAACCCCCCGTATGCCAGCCATGTAAAAAATCCATAAAAACTATTTTTCACAAATGCAAACAATGTCTCGCATCTTTCCATGCAAGCTGCCTAATTAAGCACAAAGTACTGGATGATAATAATCGACTAACTCATTGCAAAGGCGAACTGGAAAAGATCGACGTGAGGGATACGGACGGTTACATCGAGGAACAGAGGAAGAAAAGAAAGCTAACCAAGAGAGATGATGTTGAAGATAACCAACTTGACGGCGAGGGAGATGATCAAGATAGAAGAGAAGAAAAGAAAAGAAGAGAAGAAACATCCGGAGAAACTATGGAAAAAGTATTATTAAGGTTGGTGGATAAGACAGAAAAAATAATCAGAAGCGTAGAAGAAATAAAAATCTCGTGCTTAGAAAAACTAAAGGAAGACGTAAGGAAAGTTGTTAGGGAGGAATTACAAAAAGTCGAGAAACAATATGCAATAGATACAAAGGAAAAACTCAAAGAAATAATAAAAAATACAATTGCAGCGGAAGTGAAAATGGCAAATAAAAAACTAGTCGACGAAATACAATCTCTAAACGCAAAGGTAGAAGAGTTAAAAATTAATAATACAAGATTGGTGTAAGGAGAGAATCAAACTGAAGGTCGAAGTAGTGGGTCAAAATCTAACGAATCAAAAGAAATGAGCGAAAACAGCCGAAGGGGTAAAAACAGGAACACGTATGCGGATAAAGTTAAATCGGCGAGGGTACAAGAAATTATTATACAGCCAGCTGTAGAACAAACAAACAGCGAAACACTTGAATTGATTAAAAAAGTTGATATAATGAAGTTAGGAGTAGGTGTCAATAAGATCAAAAACGGACAAAAAGGAAAAATAATTATAAACTGCGAGAAAACCAGTGATAAAGATGTGTTAGGGCAGGCATTGAAAGAAACAATTGGAATGCAGTACAAAGTAACTGTTGCAAACAGAAAGTTGCCAAAACTGAAAATAGTAGGGATAGAGGAAGATCTAGAACTAAATGAAGCGCAAGAACTTGAGTTCCTTCAGAGAATAGCAGAGCAAAATGACCTATACGACAATAATCCCAGAGTACAGATCAAAGTTATTGAAAAAACTATGGACAACACAGATGGGACTATTATCATACAAGTCGATCCAAAAATCCGCAAGATATTGCTGGATCGTAAAAAAATAAAAGTCGGGTGGAAAATATGCAGAGTGTATGATCATGCTAGTGTTCTCCAGTGTAACAAATGCTGGAGGTATAATCATTATGCAAGGGATTGTAGGAACAAGGTTACCTGCAGACTATGCGGAAGGTTTCACCAGGAAACGGACTGTGATTCAGAATTAAAGAGATGTTGTAACTGTACATACAGTTTAACAAAAGTAGGAAGCACAGATATAACAAACGATCATGCAGCGTCACATAGAAAAAGATGTGAAATATATGAAAGGATGCTCGTAAGAGACCAAAACAACACGCTTTACGATACGGAATAGCAACTAAAACCGAAAGAAATGCCCGATTACATTGAAATTGTAGAACAAAAGAATAATATATTTATCCTATTAATGAATGCGCAAGGATTTATTATGCATAAAGCAGAAATAGAAAACTTAGTAAATAACAAAAGGCCTAAGATACTGTGTCTAACCGAGACCCATGTGACAGAAGATGTTAGCGACAATGAATTGTTGATTAAGAATTATAAACCAGTCCGAACAAATACAAACAATAATAGAACAGGAGGGGTATTAACGTATATTTCTCAGGCAATACAGTTCAAGATACTTACCACCGAAACTTCTGAACAAAATATGTGGATAAATATCGTGGAATTGATGGGAAAATATGCGAATACTGTGATTTGTAATGTATACCACTCCCCAAGCGAGAGTGACGGGAGGTTTATAGAACTAATAATAAATAAATGCGAAGAAATTGTAGAAATAGGTAGGGTTATCGTCTTAGGTGATTTTAACATTGACATTAGTAGGGAAACACAGTACAAAGAAGAATAATTCGAAACTTGCTGAGCTTAGGAATGAAACAATACGTGCAAAAAGAATTACAGAACGATCTCGGACGATAATTGATTTAGTATTCTCAAATTTTTATGTGAAAGCAGACTTACTTTTAAAGCCAAAGATTACAGACCATAACATAATACAAATTAATATTAATGACAGAACTGATAATGACAATGGAGAAATAACTTATTATAAGAGAAATATGACAAATTTTAATGAAGGACAATTTCATAATAGAGTAAAAGAAAAAATAAGCCCACTAATTAATATGGAAGCCATTACATTTGCAAATGGTGTTATAAATAGTATAATCAATTCATTAGATGAATTAGCACCGATAGAAAAGAAAACAATGCCCCTAAAATGGGTAAATAAACCGTGGATAAATGAAGAAGTCAGAAGTATTATTAAAGAAAGAGATGATACATATAAAAAGGCTGTGATAACAAACAACGAACAAGAGTGGATACGATATAGACAGTGTCGAAATAAAGTAGTATCAAAAATACGAAATAGTAAAAAACAATATTATGAAGAAAACATAAACGCTCAAAAAAATGATCAGATAAAAATGTGGAAAACGCTGAAAGAGGTGATAGGAAATAAAGCAGTAGCAAAAAGAGAACAAAGAATTACATTTGAAGGAATAGACTGTACAGACCCTATAAAAATATCAAAACAGATGAATGAGTTTTTTGTTAAAAGTGTCGAAGATATAATACGTGAGATACGAATGTACAAAATATGAATGAAACCCTCATGGAGTTTCGGGAAGTATCCTATGAGGACATAGACAAGATAATTAAAAACTTGGACAATAAAAAAGGGAAGGACGATCAAGTCAATACTAATATATTTAAAATAGTTTGGCAAAAAAATAATATAATTGTACAGAGTATGATAAGTAGGCTTCTGAAAGAGGGAGTTGTACCAAATGATTGGAAAGTATCAAAAATAACGCCAATAGCAAAAATTGCTGGCACTATAAAGGCCGAGGAGTATAGACCAATCAATACACTTCCGGTATATGAAAAAGTAATGGAACAAATTGTAAAAGACCAATTGCTAGAATACATGGACAGAAATAACATATTAATTCCAGAACAGTCAGGATTTAGAAAGACACACTCGCGTGAAACTGCTATCCAAAGTACCTTAATCGAGTGGCGAGAAAAACTTGATAAAAGTCAGATTATTGGCGTAGTATTTATAGATTTTAAACGTGCATTCGAAACCATAGACGGAAAGATTTTGATAAAGAAATTAGAAATGTATGGAGTAACAGGGACCGTACTTAATTGGTTTTCTTCGTATTTTAGATAATAGAACGCAGTATGTAAAATTTAATGACGTGGAATTTTAAAAAATAAAAGTAAATTTCGGTGTCCCACAAGGATCGATCCTGGGGCCGCTATTATTTGTATTATATATTAATGATATTGTTAGTGTAATGGATAAAAATGAGTGTAAATGTAAGTTATTTGCGGATGATGCAATGATTTATACGGCAAGTGACAATATAACGGTAATAGAAGAAAGACTAAATATGAACTTGAGGAGAATGTCACGATGGCTGAAACAAAACTCTTTAAAGATTAATAGCCAAAAAACTGTATTTATGCCAGTACATGACCCAAGAAAGTTACATGTCAGAAAAAATTGTGAAATCAAAATCGAAAATGACGTAATAGAAGAAGTAACGGAGACGAAATATCTTGGGGTAGTTATTGATGACAATCTATTGTTTGATAAAAATGCGTGGTATACAGCAAAGAAAATTGCAAAGAAAATACATTTTTTAAATCGTATAAAAAAAGACATCACGGCCTTCAGCCGGGTAACAGTGTACAAAAGCATAATTGGACCACATTATGATTATTGCAGCACAGTAATGTTAAATTATAGTGATATGTGTATGGACGTGCTACAGAAAACGCAGAATAGAGCAATGAGAGCAGTGTTAATGGTGAATCGATACACAAGAATAAAAGACATGCTCGATGTACTAGGCCTTATGAGTGTAAAACATCGGATGCAGTATAATGTTATGCTATTGGTATATAAAATGAAAAACGGTTTAACTCCAATGTACCTCGCAAATGAAGTGAAATTCGTTGAACAAAGACATCGATATCCAACCAGGAATAGACACTATCTTGATATTAAAGCGACACGAACAAAAACTGCGGAGAAATCGGTCGTATACAAAGGATTCGAAATGTTCAACAAACTGCCGAGAGGAATGAAAGAAGAAAAATGTGAAATTCAATTTAAAAGAAATCTGAAAGAATATGTTAAAATATGTATGAATAAGAGTAGTACGTAAGACGTAGTTGTAAGGTAAAGATGTACAGTAACATGTTAAGTAGCTTGAAGCTAAATAAACTCAATCAATCTCTCCCTCTCTCCCTTCTCCCTCCCTCCCTCCCTCCCTTGAAATGTATTATCCCACGTCACTTGAGATTGTTAATAGTCTTTTTTCATACATTACAATATTTTTATAAGTTAATTTTCACTGTCTTTCGACAGTTTATTATTCCTTTCTTGACTTTTAGCGCCAAAATTACAAGTTTTTTCTCGCACTAAGTTTTATAAGATATTTCTTATTTCTTAGGCTTGACACAAATCTTAAAAGTTATTTTACACTTTCACACAATATATAATTTATTCCCTTGCACTTCACCAAGAAATTTACAAGTCCTGGTTCGACACGAACATTTATAAGTGCTTCCAAGTGTTTCGCGAGCCTTCGAATCACCTCTTCGTCCTGTATAGGTTCTGACAGATTCCGAATATTGCCGATCACCACGGTCGCGTCAATCTCAGCCTTCGTACCTTCGACACTCGTTATGTTATCTTGGATATCTCTCTCCCAGTACTGGTTTGTAAAGGCTTTTTCAAATTCTTTCAGGCTTTTTATCTCGTGGGTGATCATATGCCGCCAGTCTTTCACTACGCCGACGATGGACTCGTCGATCATACATCGTAAATCGAGATCGTCCGGCTCGACAGCTCGGCAGTGATCTCGAAACTTTTAGAGGTACCGCATCGGTTTCTCGGATCGTCCCCTTTAAATGTCGTGGGCTGCCATATACGGCTTGCTAGCGTTTAGCCCACAAAATGTGGCATTCCCGAGCATTGTTTGTGATATTTAGGCTTGAGCCCTCGCCGCATATTCCCGTATCTTGCGTGCATTTTCCTCTGCCGTTGGATCATAATGGCTTTTTCAAACTGTTCGTGGGCTCCTGCTCTTCCCTTATTACGTCACACATTCCTGCTATATTTGTGTCGGTGTATTGTTCGACATCATGGGCAACCTTCATAAGGGTGTTTAGCATTTGGGTCTTGATTTTTTCTCCCCGAACGACGCATTTTTCCTCTTGATCCTTCCATGTGCTTTTTAGTTCTGAAAACTCTTTTTTGTTGTCAGCTGCCATGTTCATCAGTGTTCTCATGGCGTCGTCGAGGCCTATTTCACTCTTTTCGTTCCCTCTGGCGTCCTGAGTCGCTCCATCTTCTCCTATGCTGTTTGCGGGGAGTTCTTTGTTTCGTGGACGGTCTACGACCATAGGTCGAATCATGGACAGCCTATTCAGTTCCTCTTCTTTCCGGATTCCCCTCCGTCCAATCGGGTGGTCGGCGATCGTCGATTCCCCATTTAAAGTTAAATTACTTAAATTTACGTCAATGATGCTGTCGCCGCCTGATTCGAGGCCTTTTTTATACCCCGACTTTAGCCTCCCTCTTTGTTGGTTCTGCACGATTGTGGCGGACTCGCGTCGGCGTGCGGTCCTTGCGTGTTAATTTTTTCATTGGTCTTCCGCACCCCCCCTTGCCCCACTAATGCCGGGTCGATATTACCATGATGCACTTCCGGGGTTACCCGCCGAGTTTTTTCAGTGTTGTCGCCTTTAGTCCATGATCGCCGCCGTTTTTCTCTCGTTTTCCTGTATGAATCGACCTTGATCGTGGATCTGATAAATCACGTGGGATGGCGTCGCTATGCTTTCAATCGGATATCGAGCTGGTCAACGATCGATAACGTCAGATGGCACTACTTGTGCCTCTACGGGCTCCTTCCTCGGCGTATTTCGCCTCCCGGATTCTCGGTATTCGCCAGTCCGTATCTGAGGCTACTCGGGGACTCGGATTATTTAGTGCTATGTAAGGAAGTTATAGCGTGTTAGAGCGATAAGGTGTTGTCTCTTTTATGTCGCCGGCACACGCAAAAGATTCCCAGTACTTTTGCGTTTTAATTAAGACAATGGGTATGGATCCGATGTATTCTCGGATCCATTGTTTAATATTGTTAGTTATTATTGCTATGCCAATCATTGGATAGAATCATCTAGCGATGTAAATGCGCAATTATTAATTATTTAACGCGCAATCATATTTTAGTGGTTATTTTGATCATATAATTTTTAATGTGACACGACAATTACTTTTATATACCATGTGACTTTATTATTTTATTATCAAATATTTATGGATTTTTAACCAGTTGCGTCAGTAAATTTTACCAAAAATTCACAGGACGTAACATCAGGAAAGAACGAGGTTGTACAGAGTTAATTTTTGCACTAGTGTTGCTCTAGTGGAACCAGAAATGTATGCACTATTCGTGGAATTTGGACGGGTATTCGAATCGATACTGCACATGAAACTCTCGAACAAACTGTATGTCCTCGAAATTAGCGGGAAATTACTGAGGATAACGACGTCTCTATACAAGCAAGAGACCGTATAAGTCAGAAACCGTAGTATGCTCTCTAGTTGCATAAAAAAAAATTGTCTCGCCGAGCATTTGGCGAATATCGGTAACAACCTTGCTGATAATCTCCGTAATAATCTAACCGAAAGTCTCAAAAGAATCAAGCATGCAATCGGGACTGGTACTGTTTGCAATCCATAAAAGTGTACAGTCCGGATTGTTATAAAAGTGTCAGACGATCTCGCGTACAATCCATCCGCGCGTCTTTGCTTGATTTTTTATCAAACTTTTTCAAATTAATCCGAGCTTGTGTTCGTGATTTTTCAAAAATGTCAGATAATCGCGAGCTAAATCTATTCACGCTTCTAAACGTGAGTAAAAAAAGTAAAAACAATTCTAGTTGAAGGTTCCCGAGCTTTTTTGCGGGGTGTTTTGTACAATGTCGAACATTCTTGCATACAATCTGTTCGAGCTTTTTACGAGATATTTTTTCTGTGAGGAAAAAATGGTCGTACCGACAATTTGATGAAGACTCTTGGCGAAACGGGGAGACACTAACCGAGCATCTTGCCAAGCATCTTGACAAAATTAACGGATATAGTTCGCACCAGAATTCTTGATACGAGTTTTTCCGAGACTGTAGAATCTGCGTCAGACCATCGCAAAGAAATACGTATCACGTAGTACTGTTTTCGTATTTTAGCCAAGAAAAAATCGAAAGTCTTCGTCAGACTGTGGCCATGTGTTTCTCTAAGAGTTAGATAATGTTGCTTATTGCATCGCGCCACTCGGTGCGTGAAGCAATGCTTTGCTTCACGTATAGTAATATGCTGGCGCGCCTACGGTGTGATGCCGAACGGTCTTACGCATGTATTCAAAGGGAACGAAACTGGCATAGCTGTTTGGCATATGCGTGTTTTGACCTAAAAAGGAAGCTATCAACCTAGGACGAGTACTGCGATAAAAATGGGGTCTCTGTAACGATGGGTTTCCCACGTTACCCCGTGGGGAAATGGCGTACGCATCTTGGAATACATTCACGTGCGAGAATGCGGCGTCGCCGGGGATACGATGTCGCCATCCGTTGAGCGATTATAGATCGCGCGTATGCACGATTCTAGTACGCATGCATTATTCTAGTATAAGAGGGGAAACACACCACAGCCCATTGGATGAAGATATCGTCAGTCCATTGGTCTATTCATTTAAACCATCATAATTCTTATATCTAAATAAAAACTCTGAATTTTGTTACCTTGCTCAGGTCCGGTCCAACGACCAACATCAAAAACAACCTAAATCGCCCTGCGTAATAATGAGACCTACCCGACACCAGCCGCTTGGCCCACGGAAGAAATAATATCTCATATAAGAAGTCAGTCAGGATCGCCCGGTGACCGCACACAATACATTCAAATATCTCAGAAATTGCACCCAAAACATGATCGGAGGAGCTAAAGCTGAGTACTACAATGGCATCTTTTCGGCGCAGACTAGTAACTCTTCCACCTGTCAAGAACGTTGAAGTCTGGGCCTCATCAAATCACGTTAAAGCGCGCTCCCGCAATCCTATGACTATCATCTGATCTCAATTCTCTACACTCTTTTCAAGTTTCTTACGGTTCCTATGGATACACACAAGTTTATAGACCTGTATCGATCGGCACAGGACCGAATTTAAGAAAAAGTTGCCACGCAAAACTTGATCATTGCATCAACGATAATTTATGAAAATAAAATTTCATCTAATGTATGATTTTGCTCAATTATGAAAAAGTCGTCAATCACAGAATCGCGAAACGTTGCCGTACATACAAGTATGATTATATATGGATTATATATGAATCATATATGATCATTTATCCTCGTCTGTCAATTGTGTTGGACAATCAAAATGTAAAAAATGTTTACACTACATAGAAAGAATGATGTGTAGAGATAATTGACTGTTACTAGACAATGTAGTACAATAATATTGGTAGTACCTTGAGAGTTCCTCCGTAAGGTGAAACAAGGGGTGGTGGATATAAAACGTCTTTGTCCCTTCCAAATGAGTTTTGTTTATGATCCTTGTTTTCTCTCAGTACTTCTTTAGTCACCAAGGCAAACGTCCCGTCGTTATTGGTCTGCCACACGCAATATAACGCTATCATTATGGAAATCCCAGCCCTCATCTTCAATCGCTGCTCCGCAAATTTGATTTTTCTGTAAAATTAACAATCTGTTGTACCCGGTCCGGGGGCTGCAATATAACACAAAGCCAAAAATTATACTTTACACAAAAAAAAAAAAAAATGAAAACTGGTAGGCTAAGTACTTAAAATTAGATTTCCATATTTTTTCCCGCACTAGTGCGGGAAAACAAACTGAAAAGACCGGTTCATAACACGGGCGAGAAAAATCTATCTCTCTCGCATTCGTGTGAAGCGCCTCACTCGCCGTCGGCTCGTGCGCCACTTTACACTCGTCGGGAACGATCGATTTTTCTCACCCTTGTAACGAAAACAACAATTCTTTCCCAAAAAAAAGTTTAAATATATATTGTGACGGGCTCGTACCACGGAAAATCTCGGTAACCGAGAACGAATCCAAGCCACGTACAAATATAATGGCGCCCTCTGTTCCTTAATATTCTCTCCGTTGATCAGTTGGGCGTCAGGCAATCTTTTTTATTTACCGATTGCCAGGGATCGATGCTCTTCGGATCCAATCCTTCATTGGCTAGCTGCAAGGTGCGGGCTTCGGAGTCAATGCAAAATAATCGAGATCGAGGTTCCAACGTAAATCTGCACGTGTGTTGCCAATTTATTTACTTAACAAAGTTTGATCGGTACAAGAAAACCTCATTCATCCATGCCACACTACTCGTTCGGCGCGTGTCTCACCATTCACACGTCCCACACAATTTTTACTAGGAATTATTTTCCGCAGGAACGGATGCTCGAGCATGTGTTTTGAACTGGGATTAGGACCCCGAATACTTGGCCGGTCGACGAGCGTATACTATATCGGGGATTCTACTTCACCAAGTGTTTCTGATCTTTTTTTGCGGTCGGCGTTGTTAATACTTTCTTTTTTTCGTTTTATTTCGGGCAGGGTCTGGAACGGTACTTAGTTTTGCGAAGAATAATAATTAATATATTTGCAACACACCGAACAGTAATTGGAGTAATTGACACACACACTTAGGCTATAGGTTTGACCGTACACCATCGCTCGCGTTCGTATCCGTTCCGACCTGTGTGGTCTCGCTCGTTCGCTTCCTTTCGTTCGGTCGACCGTTCTCGTTCGACGCTCAACACATTCAAGCTCGTTTTCCCTCGCACACTCTGCCTCTTCCATTCCGCTCACACATCCTTCTCGCGCATGCGTCTCTGTCGCTCGCATTTACACATACAGTTAACATTCGGCCATCGATTTTATACCCGTCCTCAGGTTAATCACAATCTTGTTACCGTTATAAGTCTCTATATAGTTCCGTTATCAGTCTCGATGTCGTCGCCGTTATCAATCTCTATAGCGTGCCGACGGCTGTCGTTGACGTGTCGAACGTCGTAAGGGCGTCTCGCCCGTACGGGCTACGGGTTCGTTTATTTCGACGGGCGCGGTATCGACGTTTAGCGTGGTGTCCGCAGTAGTCGATTCTTCGTGAGCGTTCCTCGCAGTCTCTTATTCTTCCTTGGCTCCCACCATGTTGCGGTTTTCCGGCGTTACCGGGTCGCTCGGCGTTGTAGAGGGATCGTCATCTTCGTTCACTTCGTCGTGCGGTCTCCACAGTTTTTGTTGACTGGCGTGCGTTGTGGCGGTGTATCGTCGTCCGTTCGAATCGGTTTGCAAGTCCGCTATTTCGTACATGTCGCTCGACAGTGTTCGGACGAGCACTAAGGGACCCTTAGTGCTCTGTAACATCTCTGCATCTTGGTACTTGCGCCCGGCGGTATCGCAGTAACTCGCATGTAAACGATGTTACCCACGTCGAATACGGCGTGTCGCGCTTGTTCCTGACTGAGCTGTACTCTGCTCAGCAATTGACATCGGACGGGCGTTTCTGTCGGGCCGGCAATTGCGTCCGGAATTATCGGTACCTTTCCTGGAGTCCCTCTGGTCTTACACAGAGACCCTCTTGTTGCTGGTAAAGGGGTAAAAAATATGACTCACTGCGCAATTGACTCCCTTCGGTGTTCGTAATACAACAATTGCCCCTTGTACAAATAATGAAAACCCGAAATGTTTATTTTTCCGAAATATGCGGCGTGGCCGTGCCACACGGCGTTCACCACTACCATACTGCTCACGTGCCCGCTTCCCAGCGCCTCGCACCAACCCTCCACACGTCGCGCACTGTTCCACTTCATAACTTGTGGATTTACACTTTTCTGAGTATTTAAATAAATTAACGCTTGAAAATTGGTAACTGCGGTATAGGGCGAGAGAGCCCGGGCGGAACGTATGGGAATGAGTGTGTATGGGAACGAGTGTGTACGGGAGCGGGTGTGTACGGGAACGGGTGTGTACGGGAACGGGTGTGTACGGGAACGGGTGTGTACGGGAACGGGTGTGTGCGGGAACGGGTGTGTGCGGGAACGGGTGTGTGCGGGAGCGGGTGTGTGCGGGAGCGGGTGTGTGCGGGAGCGGGTGTGTGCGGGAGCGGGTGTGGGCGGGAGCGGGTGTGGGCGGGAGCGGGTGTGGGCGGGAGCGGGTGTGTG
>JAPYZD010004017.1:0-13751 GCA_030522725.1 Ichneumoninae sp. B BG-2022a
GCATATGTGGGCAACTCAGTTATATTGATGGGCTGTTTTACAGATTTCCGAAATCATCACTCTATCAAATCATTTTTCTACTGAGCCTTTATTGCCGATGGCGGGCGGCTAAACGATGTGCACTTCTACACCCAATTAGAATGCATCGTTGGACTGCATACGTCATTCCCTTGCGCCGAGAATACCCGACGATCGCTTATTTATTGCTGCTCAATATCGTCCGACCTTGAATTTGGTTCGCTTAATTAACTGTTCCATTTTATTCACTATCAACTCTACACTATCAAAAGTGTAATAAATGAATTATGTATGCATTTTTGTCCGATATGGCCATATGTAGCAAAAATTCGTACACAATTCGTACATAATCGTATTCACTCCGCGTATCGCGCGACGAAAACCGAAATGTTGCATCTTACACGCTTACATACGCAAAATAATAATAAAAATAGGTTTGTCCGATTTCGGTCAAGCGATATATTAATCGCACGCGATAATTTGCTCCGCGGTTTACACATTTAAATTAAGCTCATAATTTTTAACGTGACTACAGCTCCGAGCTCCTCAATCTGCACAATCTGCACAATCGTATGTACTCATGAAATTCGTGCACGATCGTATGCACTCATATATCGCGTGCCTGAAACCGGAATGGTGTATCTTATGCACTTACACACAGAAAATACTTTCATCCGATTTCGGTCGAGCGATATATTGCATGCAACGATTTTTTCCGCGGATCACAAATTTTAACTCAAGTACATAATTTTCAATGCAATTTTAGCTCCAAGTTCCACAGTCTGCACAACCAGTCTGCCACGCGCTGATTCTCGTTTGTGAAAGACTTTATCGTTCCCCTCAATAAAAAAAAAAAACACCGTCCTCCTATTAAATATAACCAAGGCGAACAATTTCGTATGCATTTCGTACATGATCAAGAGATACGCGTCTCTACGCCAAGTACATAAAAAAAATTTTTTGAAAGCGATCGTACTCCACATATCGTGTGCCTTTATTTTTTTTTTACTTTAATGTACCGTAAACGATTTTAGTTTGTATGTTTCTTTGTAAAACCCGACCCGGACGATGCGATTGGAAAGTTAACAAATAAAAAATTGTGGACTTTCGTGGATAATAAGTTGTAAAAAGTACAAACTTTTTTCAATGTGCACAGAAAGCCGATTTTTTCTCGAATCACAAATCTGAACTCAACCTCATAATTTTTAACGAATCCATAGTTTACTATGATTTACGTGATTTTAACACGAGGAAGAGGATTGATTTCGTGGGAGATGGAAAATTTCATACTCCGCCGAAATTTTCACCCGTCCGGAGTTCGCGAATTCACGATTATGCAAGAACGCTGAACTTCGACGCCCGCGTCCGGGATGCAGTTATGACGTCGATTATCAATCGGCGATATTCCTTTCAGCAATACCGTCGATTTTTTTCAGCGCCCGAATCGACATTGCTGGATATCTTCGAGAATCGATGAAGTTCCTCTACGACCTGTTGAATGTCGTTTCAGCAATACGACCGTCTCGCCCGAATCGACAATGCTGGATCTTCGAGTATCGATAAAGTTCCTCTACAACCTGTTGAATTTCGTTTCAGCAGTACCGTCAATTTTTTTCAGCGCTGGACCGTCTCGCCCGAATCGACAATGCTGGATCTTCGAGAATCGATGAAGTTCCTCTACAACCTGTTGAATTTCGTTTCAGCAGTACCGTCGATTTTTTTCAGCGCTCGACCGTCTCGCNNGAATTTCGTTTCAGCAGTACCGTCGATTTTTTTCAGCGCTCGACCGTCTCGCTCGAATCAACAATGCTGGATCTTCGAGAATCGATGAAGTTCCTCTACGACCTGTTGAATTTCCTGTGGCTTGCTGTGATATATCACAGCGAGCCACAAGAAAGTAATCGGCGACAATCGTTTCAGCAATACCGTCGATTTTTTTCAGCGCTCGACCGTCTCGCCCGAATCGACAAGAAATTAATCGGCGATATTCGTTTCAGCAATACCGTCGATTTTTTTCAGCGCTCGACCGTCTCGCCCGAATCGACAATGCTGGATCTTCGAGAATCGATGAAGTTCCTCTACGACCTGTTGAATTTCCTGTGGCTCGCTGTGATATACATAAGCGAGTCGATAATTCTGAGCATTTTGCCGCGAAGATTCGGCAGCAAGAGTATCGACGGTGAAGTCGCTTTGGTCACCGGAGGTGCCGGTGGTTTGGGAAGATTGATCGCCATGAAATTGTCGATGCTCGGCGCGCACGTAATTATCTGGGATATCAACGAATCTGGTACGTGCTCGAATTATCACGACTGCGCTCCGCGCGCCCTATTTTGTATTCCATCCACGTTTCGTCGCTCTGCGATAGCACAGATAATTGTCACCGCGCTCGTCCTTCGAGTCCGTTGAGGCTTTAAAAAAAAGACAAAAATTAAAACTTTGTGGCGAAGATGACAAGAGGGCGGACTTGGTGTTTTATCGCCTAACAAAGATAATTGCGACGCGGAAATTGCATCAACATTTTATTTGCGGTCAAATAACGCAACGTTGTCTTTAAGGACGCTTCACACGTGCATTTCCCAGCCGAAAGTGAGATTCAGTGAAAAGAAAAAAAAATCTGAAAAAAATCGGCTGTATTAAACGTGCGAGAAATATTAATTTTTCAGAATAATAATGTCAAGGAGTTATTAATAAATTGCTGAAAAAAATTGTTCACTAAATAATTAGTAAACCTTTATATTGTCTTTTTAAATTACAATAATTAATTGGTTTTCTGGAAGTCACATGCATTTTTTGACAATTTTCTTACATTTTTGATTTTTTCGTTTTTTGACATTTTTTTGAGGTCATAACCACGGAACTGTTAGCGCAATCGCCTCGAAACTTTTTGTGTGTACTGTCAAATCTTGATATGGACACATCCGAAGTTCGTGCATCTACATCGCTTTTTTAAATTTAAAAAAAAGTGAAAATGTAAGAAAATTCTGAAAAAATTGATATACATTTTTAAAAATGAAAGAATTCCTTTGAAATGAGAAACGAAAAGATTTTCTGATTTTTTAAAAGACAATTCATTTTTAAAAATAATTTGTTAATAACTTTTTGGCATTATTATTATGGAAAATCAAAGGCCTTGACATCATTAATACGGCTGTATTTTTTTCAGATTTTTGGCATATCGTGAAGTACTGAAATTTTGATCGAATTAAGCTTTTTGTTTTGAATATATGTGTGATAGATCCTTAATTAGAGTCACAATGCATTGTCAAGTTTCAGCCGTGAATGGGAGGCTATAAAATATCCATGCGGTTCTCGATTTTCACCCAGTATTGCTCCGGTATTGCTAACTAAAAAAAAATATATATCAATAACTCAAGAAAATCTGCGGATTGGTACATCGGGATTAAATTTTTGTATTTCTTTCCCTAGGTATACAAAAGACGGTCGATGAAATACGGGAGGCCGGTGGAAAATGTACCGGTTACGTTTGCGACATCACCGAACCGAAGGAAGTTTACAAGATCGCTAAGACCGTGCAGATAGAGGTCGGCACTGTAAGTATACGAATAATTCTTCTAACCCTAAAAAAATATATATATATATTACCGGTAGTTATGCACGAAGAAAAAAAATTGTTGGGATAGCAAGAATTTTCTTATCATAACTAGTTTAACTGTTTAACAGAGGGACATCAAAATATTTTGCTGTCGCGGAAAATATTTTGCTGTCGCCGTCGAATATTTTTGCTGCCACAACAATAAGTTATTAACGATATAGATTTTGTTAGAGAAACAGAACTATTTTTTTCCGTGTGCATTAAGATGAAAGTGTTGAATATGGACCACCCCGATCAGCATGCAAATAATTCTTCCACCCCTAAACAAAAAAAATATATATATTATAACGGGTAATTATGTATTAAGGTAAAAGTGGTGAAAATGGACCATGTCGGTCGGCACGTAAATAAATTATGTATCAATGAATTAAAGATTTTTGGCAATTTAAGGTAAGGTTGCTCGTGAACAACGCTGGATACGTGTGTGGCCGAACTCTGATGGATTTGCCTGACAACGAGATCGAGAGAACGTTCAAAGTTAACATCCTGTCGCACTACTGGGTAGGCAGGAATTTTCACAGATTTTTCTCGACGAACACGAATGACGGAAACTGAGGCTATTATTGCAGATAGTCAAGAGTTTTCTGAAGGACATGATGAAAGACAATCACGGTCATATAGTGACTGTCGCCAGTGTAGCGGGTCTCGTCGGCACTTACAATTGCACGGACTATTCGGCCACAAAGTTCGCCGCTGTGGGCTTTCACGAGAGTCTCTTCATGGAACTCAAGGTAAAAAACAAAATTTTTCACTAAAGGAACACACCTCATAAATATTTCGGAAAGTCCTTTTTTTGTTTATCGCAATGTTTCAAGACCTGTCCGAAAAAGTAAGATTTCCGGTCCGGGAGTGGCGCATTTCAGTCGTGATATAATTTCCGGTCGAAAATGAGACTCTCAAACCGGAAATGACTTGTTTTCGGTATGACGTCACTTCCGGCAAAGAAAATTATTTTTCTGGTCCGAAAGTGACGTATTTCTGGTGTGGAGTCACTTCCGGTCGAAAAGTGCGTTTTCTGGACCGGAAGTAACGTATTTTTGGTGTGGAGTCACTTCCGGTCGAAAAATACGTTTTCTGAACCGGAAGTGACGTATTTCTGATGTGGAGTCACTTCCGGTCGAAAAATAAAATTTCCTGACCGGAAGTGACGTATTTCGGGTGAGACGTCATTTCGGTCGAAAAATGAGATTTTCAAACCGGAAATGGAGTATGTCCGTACGGTATGATGTCACTTCCAACCGCAAAATGAGATCTTCAAACCGGAAGTAACCTACTCACGGTAAACATTCGGAAAGCTAAATTTCGAAACTCCATAGTAAGCTTCTAAATTGCATAGTAACATAGTGAGGATATAATTTGTTGGGTATTCTAAACGTGCAATCATTCTCATTAACAGGCAAACGGGTACAACGGTATTCACACGACCCTCGTGTGTCCCTACTTAATAAACACCGGAATGTTCGACGGCGTCAAGCCCAGGTGAGCGGTAATTTTATAGAAAGTTTTATTAAAATTTTATAGAAATTTTTATTAAAATTGTATAGAAATTTTTATTAAAATTGTATAGAAATTTTTATTAAAATTGTATAGAAATTTTTATTAAAATTGTATAGAAACTTTTATAGAAATAATAAACGTTATCCGTAACAAAGTTATCACGATTTCTTCGACGCTTGCAGATTAATGCCGATGCTAGAGCCCGAATACGTTGCCGAGGAAGTCGTCTCAGGAATACTCACAAATCAGTTAAACGTCACGCTACCACTGTCCATAAAGTATTTCTTGCCTCTCAAATCGTACGAATTTGTAAAATTTAATTTAATTTCTAACTCACGGGTTTCTTATCAATCATAGGTGATGAACAATATTTTTTTTCACCCTCAAGGTTATTACCGGCGAAACTGTGCTGGGCTCTGTTATACAACATTATTCACGGACCTCAGTCAATGATGATGTTGAAAGAACGCCGGGAACGTGACGAAAATAATTCTTCCATTATCGACACAGGATGCAACCAAAGATACTTTTCGCGGCACTTCAACGACCAATGCAATCGAACCGACGCAGTGCCTAGGACAACGTGAAATTTAGTACCGCTATGCAAAATAAAACAGAGCTGGGCAAGGTACCAAAAAAATACTTCAAGTACAAAGTAATCACAAGTACTTGAAGTACTTTTTACAAGTATTTTCCGCAATTAGGTTCCTAGCGTTAAGCGTTATCTAGGCTTTGAAAAAAAGTGCAAAGTAATATGCACGTAGCTTCCTCATCTTATTACAATTTTGTTGTCAAAAATTTCGTTGATCGATTTTCCATGTTTCAATGCGTATGGAAACTATGTGCAAAATTTCAGTAAATGAGGAATCCATTTGCAAATAAATTACTTTGCACCTTTCTTCGTAATATGGTAAATGACAAAATTTCCCGCAAAATTCTATTGTAAAAAATTGATAAGTGAAATTTTCGCAAGTCGTTTTGAGGCTATTTTTAGTCTATCCTTCACTTTTTTCAACAAAAAAAATCCATGAAGAAATGGCTTCAAAACTTCATACAAAAAAAAAAACGGAAACCCTATCCGTTTTATATTTAAAAAATGCTTGTTAAAATTGCGCTTCTTGAAACGTATAGACAGAATAATCATATATTAATTTAAAAACAGTATGTCATCCCAATTATCGAGTATCCACAATGTACTGTAAAAGTACCTGTACTTGGAATCGAAAGAAAGTACTTGTGTACTTCATGTACGTACTGAAGTACCAAAAAAAGCACTCGATACTTCAAGTACTGCCCAGCTCTGAAACAAAATTATAATTCCCTAACCGTTAGAATCGTTTGCGAATCAAGAATAGAACTTAGCGGTGTACGCACGGATAAATCCAAGAGCCGTTCGAGTTCGCTCGCGGTACTCGAGACGATGCTTTGTATAACTCACCCATGAATCGTCGCGTTCCCGCTGTTTATTCGCCGAAGCACGACCGTCGAGGAAATCAAGTTTACTGCAAAAGGACAAAAGGATATTCCATGGTGACAATGACTCAAAGGACTAGAGAGATCGAGGCAATCAAAGACGTTTCAAATCGTAATTTTTTTACCGATCCGAGCCGTAGTATTTGTTATTTCTTAGGGTAAGACTACTTTAGTATCACATCGGAAATTTAACGTAGTTACGGTGATCGGAAGGTGGTTTCGCACCTGGTGAAATCACTCAGAAGAGATCGTAGAAATAATTCAAACCCTGTCCGAGCTCCCAGATCGACACTCCCGTGCCTAATTCGCGAGCCAGGTCCAATCGGTGCTTGAGCGAATAGAGTGTCGGATAAAAAACGTAACTACTGCCAACGCTCCTGCAATATAAAAGAAAGGAGATCGTAGTATTTTTTTGGTTTTTTTTTGTTTGCATGGGGATAGACACGTTTGACCGACCGAAAATTCAATCACTTTAGATTGTGTGTAACAAGACTAAAAAAAAATGTAAACAGTTTTCCTTATGATGAGCATGTATATCAATATTACTAAGTAGGGAAATAGATACAAAATTCTGATATTATTTATAACAATCTTGTTACTGCCGTTTGTACTAAAGAAGCACTTTTCATTAATTACCACGATTCTGGTAAAACGGCCGAAAATGGCTTTCGTAACTATAAGACAAAAGTTGTTCCTAATTACCATAAGGAAAACTGTTTACATTTTGTTGTACTCTCGTAATACACAATCTAAAGTGACTACATTTTCGGTTGGGCAAACCTTCCTGTTTCCCTTAATTTATGACTCGAACACTCCGTGTGTGTCGTTACCGGGAACTTGCCTCGATTCGAAAAAGTGCTCTTTGCTTCTGTCGTCCCACTGAATTTTGCCTTTGAAGGACTCGAGGAGTTTCAGGTACTGCGAGCCCAAGATCGGTCCGCCGCCCTCCGGCGTATAGTTGTTGCCGTAAAAATTGATACCCATGAGAATCTGAGCCCGTCGTGGATCCTCGTCGTCCGGTACGAGTTTCTGTACGCACTCTCTGGCCCACTCGAGCGGACTGTTCGGCCCGGGTCTCTGCACGCTCGAGTAGTCGTAAGTCATCAACGAAAATGCGGTAATGTGCGGCGACAAATCGTCGAAGTACGTTTGCGAAAATATTTGCGCTTCCGGTCTGAAATTGTAACAAAAAAGTGATAAAAATATTTTGTCGCGTGGATAATCGAACGCACGGGAATGCAATTAAAAGTAACGTGACTTACCCTCGTGCAGGCGGAATCGCAAGAATAACTTCCAAATTTTTACTCTTCAGTCTTTTGCCTAGTGACTTGATTAAGGATACGACTACCTTCATGTTCACGCCTGTGAAGACAAATTGATTCCATATCTCGAGCACGTAACCACGGAATTGAAAAGACTGAAATGGCATTGCAGTTAATTAAATTTTCACATTTTTGATGACTTCAATTTTTTAAAAAAATGCTCTTAGCATACTTTTGCTGTCTCAGCTAGCACTGCGACCAATTGACTTTTCTTCTGATTGTCCCCATTGAGAGCGACAATTTCCTCCGGTGTCCATTGCTCGAACAGTACTCTGGGCAGAACTGAAATAATAATAATTAATTAGACTTATTCGGTGCGAATATGTCGGTCAATTTGAAAATTTGGTTAAATGAAACTAATTGCAAGTACGATAAGATAAATAATGGGATAAGTGATATGTGATGAGTATAAGGAAATTAGTGGGTGAGGGGAAAATGTATGGGGGCACACGGTGTAAAAACTCTTAAAGGGTGTACAGAAATAAATAAACATCTGCCTATCTATATAATCAAACTATGTCTAATTAAACTTATAATTTGGACATGACTTATTTGATAAATTTTCATCGAGATATCCTCACTCTTTACTGTGTGGTTCGCACTGTTCGCCGCTCTCATCTCCTTGAGCCATTTTTTCTGCACGTCGTGCGAAGGTAGTTGAAACTTTTTCACGTTCCCGTTCGGGAGCGTAAACCATACCGGCGAGACGGAAGTGAGTTTGGAATGGAATGTCTTTGCCACCTCCAGCCCCTCGTTGTTCCACTGCAAAGACAAAACATCCTCAATCCTCAATGTTTGATTAAATTTTTAGCGAAATGCTTTGTCATAAAAATTTTACGGGTTTTTGAACTTTGCTAAAAAAAAGTCTGTGCTCGCGCATTTTTAAAAGATTTAAAGGAATTTTTTAATTAGCTTTGAATTTTTTTTTTTAATATGAAAAAAAAAACAAAATTCAAAGCAAATTTAAAATTGTGAAAAAATTCATACGTCCTCAGAAAAGTGAACGAATCATTTTCGTAATAAAAGGAAATTAGTTTTCCGGGTAATTTGTTAAACAATTAATTTTTTGTTTAATGTGTTAATAACATTGTGGACTTATTATTATGCGAAATCAATCTTTTCAGTACCTTTAATATGCATGCATTTTTTCAGATTTTTATACCATCGAGAAGTATTTGCAATTTTATCTAATTTTTCTCGATATGCATGTAGTGTTGTTACTCCATCGACCCTGCGATATTAAATATACCTGAAGATTTAAGACATATAAAAAAAACATACAAGTGATATTCGCGTACGAGCCTAAAACCTTCTGCGGCCAAAAATTAATGTATGTGAAATAGTTTGTACTCAATAAATTAATAATAATAAATTAAATGAAATATGTCCTTGCTATACGGGGCAGTTTTTGATACCGGCCGCGTTACGTCAGATTACCACCGTCGGTATTGCAGGTTAGCGAAAGAACGCGCAACTTACGTCCAAGTCAACATTCCCAAAGAACTCACCGGAGTGATGTAGCCGAGCACCTCGCCGGTGAAATGTCTGACATTGGTGTCCTTGCAGTAAAGTCCCGATTCTTTGAGAATCTCGGCGCTTTTAGGGTCGCGCAGCACCAAACCTCTGTCGAAGACATTCTGCTCGACGGGACCTTTCTGTCGCGAAGCGAAGACACAACATCGATCAATGACAGAAACAAAAACAACAGAGCATGGAGCGAGTGCGTTGTTACCGCGGCAATAAAGTGATTAGGAAGGAGCGTTGGAGCAGCAGTCACGTACCTTGTGCTCGTATTTCCCTTTATCTTTCTTGTGTTTCTCGGTAGGCGGTGACAGCGTGGCTCTCGTTGTCCCGACGATCAGCAATAGCACTGTCGCGAGAAGCCATATATTCATATTTACAATTAACGACGAAGGAAAACAAACGATTGCGCGTCACGCCGGCGGACAGCTGGTGTCGTCTTTCGAAAAGGCACGAGTGGCCGTTTCGCGAAACACTTTTGGGAGGCTGTTTATCTTTTTATTCCTCCGCGATTAGCCTGGGCCCGTACGTTGCAGGCGCAGTCCAGACTGGCCTCTGACGAGCTTCGTGCCGGCCAATGTTAGGCGTGAGGCTGCTCGATATGCGAGCGCTCGGGAGGCTCGGTGCGAGCTGCGCGCGCAGCTCGCCCGCTTTCTCGCTCGCAACTCGGAGGCTCTCTTGAAACATTGTTTTTTTTTTACCTGCCGCAGCAAGAGCTGGCGCTGACTGCGCGCTTTAAAGCGTGTTATGTGTTTAAAAAATTCTGCCAGCTGATGGCGGTAAACAGTATTCATACTTTTCCCGTCGTAATAACATTTCCAGGTTTTGCCATTATATGTTAGGCTTACAATTTAGTAAAACCGATCCATGGGTCTTTGGGAAGCTCAAATTCGAATTTTTGTGAAGTTCTTACGCACGAACCGATGGAGTAAGCTGGAGTTTATTTTAATGCTAGATGCTTCGAATCGCGCTACTGATACGTACTTAATGTACCGTTCAATTCTACCCCAATCTTGTATCTATACTTTTCCCCTCGGAATGTAATTTCCAGGGTTTGCCATTATACCTTAGGCTTAAAATTTAGTAAAACCGATCTATGGGTCTTTGGGAAGCTCAAATTCGAATTTTTGTGAAGTTCTTACGCACGAACCGATGGAGTAAGCTGAAGTTTATTTTAATGCTAGATGTTTCGAATCGCGCCACTGATACGTACTTAATGTACCGTTCAATTCTACCCCAATCTTGTATGTTAAATGCGATATAAAAGTGTTCGGCGATAAAAACTTAATAATTTTGTATACCAATTTTCCCCAAATTTGCAATGGTGTGGCCAATGATCGAACATAGGAGAAAGCGGGGCAAAATGGGATAATGAGGCAAAACACAATGTTCCGATAACTTGGGCGGTGGTCGTAAGTGGGGCAAAAAGGGGTGAAAATCCGGATGCATCATTGGGCCAAAAAAATGGGTCAGCAAAAAGTTATCGGAAAATAGAGTTTTACCTCACTGTCCCGTTTTGCCCCACTGTCCCATTTCGCCCCACTCTCCCCTAACACATGACGTCACTGGTGACAACGAAGGGTCCAATATCTAACGGAAGTTGCTCCGTGCCTGGAAAGGAAAGGCTTTCGCCGTTCGCATAATTTCGATCGCGGTCAGCCGGTCATTGGCCGGACAGGTAGGCTCGTCATAACTCGACCGAGAAGACAATGAGTCCGAGGACGTCGAGCGGTGCCCGTTCGCACGAATTAACGAGCCTCACGAAGAGCTCTCGGAAGTGGCCGGCGATGATCCACATTTCACCGATCGTCGCGGTCGGCAAGTGAAATTATCCGGTGGGAAAGATCGGAGCCGGTACAAACCGGGTACTCATCATATAAGGCACGCTTTCGGTGGGAGGTATCACAGTTCGAAAGTGTTAGCCGCGATACGAAGACGCCAGGTTTGCGCTCTCGTGCGACGATGCAGGAGCCGCGGCTGCTGGGTTCGGCGCTGCTCGCGCTTATCGTGCTTCATCCCGGTAAGGCGGGTCATCGTCCAAACTCCGTTAACTCGATTTCGCGCGATTCAGACGACGAACCGCCGCTCGCCCACGGGCACGATTGTGCGCGAAGCGTCCACCGGTCATCCGTGAATCTCGTACTATCGAGGGAAAAGTGCACGGTTGACGCACCGGAAGTTTCACTTCCTTTCGTGCTCCGAAGTGAAAACACGCGGATCCGCGCATGCCCTGATCGTTCGTTTCCCTCCGGCGCGCTGTATTCCGCTGAAACATTTTATCATTGTTTTTATCGATATGGTTATCATTATAGTGAATTATCGGGAGCGCGTTCGGAGAGCAATTTTCCGTCGATCATCCGGCGCGGGGCGAGAAAGTGCCCCGCGGGAAAATTGATCTCTCGAGCGCTCGCTCGACTTTCGATGTGCTCTTTAATATGCTTGGATTTTATGTACTGCCTGTCGGGAGTTTGAAGAGTCGTTTCAGCCGCGGTGACTCGCGGCTCCCCTCGTGCTCGGATGTTCTCTGCGGCTAATCGGGCCACCGCGGAGGTGCGTGTTCGTCGCTCGTTGCTTATGCTTTCTCTTTCGATCTTTTTCCACGCAGGTATCGCGACGCCGAGGGGAAAAGATACTTCGGGCAAGGCGCCCTGCATCGAGGACAGCAAGTTCTATCGGAATCCGAACACACCGGCTCACAGCGTCTGGTCACCCTCGGAGTGCGGCAAATATTATCTCTGCCTAGGTAAATCTTGTCCGATGAACTGGGATTAAGTGGATCGTTGTACCTGCGAGACAGAAAATCACAATTAGCGAGAAAAATTCTATGAATGAGAGACCGATGAAGAATCGTGTGGGAGCCACGTTATTTGGCCGAAACCTTAATCGGCCGAATCGATGCATGGCTGAAAATCATGTGGCAAATTTCTGAAACTTTATATTTCCGAGTCTCCACATTTCTGAAACTTTATATCTCCGAATCGCCAAACTTCTGAAACTGTATTTTTCCGAATTGTCAAAAGTCTGAAACTTTATTTTTCCGAATTGTCAAAAGTCTGAAACTTAATTTTTCCGAATCGTCAAACTTCTGAAACATTTGTTTCCGAATCGTCAAACTTCTGAAACATTTTTTTTCTGCGTCGTCAAACTTCTGAAACTTAATTTTTTTAATCTTCAAAATACCAAAACATCATCCGATTGGTCAAAATGCCGAAACATTATTCGAATCGTCAAAATGCCAATAGTTTATTTATCCGCATCGTCAAAATACCGAAACTTTATTTATCCGAATCGTTAAAATGCCAAAACTTTATTTATCCAAATCGTTAAAATTCCGAAACTTTATTTATGCGAATATTCATTTCAGCAAACGTTACTCTTCGGAAATGGTAATTGGCCGAACATTATTCCTCCAAATCGCTATTAAACCGAACGTCATTTTTCCGAATAATAATTTCACCGAAATTTATTTCTCGGAATCTTTACATCTTCTACATGAAGTCGGCGGATCGTGATTCTTTCGAATTGCCAATCAACCGAATCACTAAACTAAATAATATGCGTGAATAGTCTGACCATTGTATCTGTTCGTAAAAAATGTTACGCTCAGTAAAAATAAATTCAGATAAATACTATTCGTAAGAATGACGATCCGGCGACTTGACGTTTGGGGGTTTCGGTGAAATGATTATTCAGAAAAATGACATCCGTTTAAATGACGATTCAGAGGAATAACGTTCGACCAATTACCATTTTCCAAAGAGTAACGTTCGTTTAAACGAAGATTTGCAATAACAAAGTTTTTGAAATTTGACCATTCGTTAAAATAAAGATTTAACAGTTTCACGATTTACAAGTTAATTACATGTCCGCCAAACGTACATCGGCAATGATCCATGATTGCGACCACCGCCCTGTTTTAATTCCTCGCAGGCCCAGACCGTACCGATCCAGAAAAGCCGGCGGCTACAGAATTCCGAATGCGGTACGATTGCGCAATCGATCACCGCCGACCGGCAATAGCTCATTACGCGGGGAATTCTTTCTAATGACACGTTCGACTAGAAACCCACACTCGAACACTCAGAAGAGTCGATACTCTCGTCGAACTCTTTTCTCCATGTTACGTATCGTTTCTGTCTGACGCACTTACGCGCCCCGCGACAAGTGTAGGGGAGAGCAAAATGGCACAGCGGGACGAAACGGGACAGTGAGGGCTAAACTCAATTTTCCAATAATTTTTGGATGTCCCATTTCGTCCCAACGATACATCCGGATTTTTAAACCCGTTTTGCGCCATGTACCACCTT
>JAPYZD010004018.1:0-11988 GCA_030522725.1 Ichneumoninae sp. B BG-2022a
TTCGGTCCGTTTTCGGTTTCCGCAACAGAAAAAAGACCAAATGCCAACAAAAAATGTACAGTCCGTTTTGTTCCCCAACGGACGTGTCCGTTTTTCGGTCCGTTTGCGGTCCATCAACTTGCTAGGGAAACATGTCAAGAAAACATAATCATACCTTAATAATCTCCTTATTAGCAAAGGTTGTAATACTCAAATACGTATTTGAAAAACGTTTAAAAACACTCGACGAAAAACTTCATGCAGAACGTCTTTGGTAAAGTCGTAGTTAATGAGGAAACCTTATTTTTTTTTAATTACTCAAGTGTGATGCTAGATTATTCGGTTTACTTACGAGTTACTGAAAATAAAGGAATTTTTTTTACTTATTTACACGTTTACTACCGAAAACCGAAAAGTCTTTTTCTCATTGAAGGTTAAAAATTAATTCGCTCCTGAAAAATTACAGTTACGGAGAAAAATCGATTGATTACGGTATTCGAAGTAATCCGCACAGAAGATTTGTGTGGAATTCTCATTTGTTGAGCTCGGTGGAAAAATATTTGCACCGCGATTGGATTCTATATGTGACTCACGGATTCATCGGTCAATCCAACGTTAGTATTTTTGGGAGGTCAATGTACATAACGATCATAGCGAGACGAAGCAACAAGTACGCGGGAACAAGATTTTTGAAAAGAGGAGCTAACTTCGATGTAAGTTTGCCGCTCACGCTTTAATTTTTGTGCTCTGCCCTCGACCTTCCCGTAACTCTTGTATTAACGAAGGTTTCTTGTTTTTTTATCAGGGCGATGTTGCTAATGAAGTGGAAACCGAACAAATCGTTCACGATTCGGCTGTCAGTTCGTTTAACAGTGGTCGATTCAGTTCTTTCGTACAGATGCGTGGTTCCGTTCCCGGTCATTGGAGTCAGGATATAAGCAAAATGGTACCGAAACCAACAATTTCGTGCGACTTGACCGATCCATTTGCAGAAACGGCCGGTACGGTATAAACAAGTTTTATTACCTGTCTATTCTTAACAGAGTTTAACTGTCTATTCTTAACAGTGTTATATTTCATTCACATTACCAATTTGAACTCAATACCGCCACGTTTTCTCGAAATACAGTATCTTTAGTAACCCTGCGACCGCTGTTTCGACGACCGTTCGACCGCAAATCCACTGGTGTAATTGTGCCTAAAATCAACCGCAAAATCATTGCATGACCGACCGATTGTAGTGCCATCGCCTCGAAACAAACTGTTGGTCAAACCTCATTTGTGGCAAAGAGGTCGTACTTGACTGTTCCGACCGCAAAACAACTACAAATTTGATTAGCCGAGGATCTTGCAGTAGTTCAGCTCGAGGCGGTGACGTCGCATTTGGTCGAATTTGCCATCGTTTCGCCGTGGATTTCAGGCACAAACGGGCCAGTTATATTTATAGTCGAAATGCTGTCGATGGTACCGACAGGGAATCTTTTTAAAAAACTCTAATTTCCATAAATTGAATATCAAAGATCGTTGGCCAATATATTATATTTGTGCGCAACTCTAAGATTGTAGCTCTAAAGTTAAGAATATACATCCCACGTCATTTTTACATGAATTCAAAATCACACACACACGCACACACGCACACACGCACACACGCACGCATGCACGCACGCATGCACGCACACGCGCGTATGTGTATACACCCGGAAACATAGGAAAATTGCATTATTTGCCCCATGATTTTTTACATTTTCGCTGGTAGAATTGTATAGTTAATTTCGTAAATGAGAACATAGAGTTTGCTCCTCGCTAACAGAATGAATCTTGATTCAGAAGAACAAATAATTTACCTATTTCAAGCCGGCGATACAGATTTTTTCCCGATAATTGATACGATCGAATGATTTTCCTGATGATTGACGTGAAAACGCTAAGCGAGCATAGTGAGACAACACTGAATCGCGATTTAAACTAATGAGTTCGCTTTGAAGATACGAGACAAAAAACATTCCAAACGAATCACTTCGACCCCCCCAAAAGTTAAACCGTACAAAGGTTGAAAAACCAAGACCATATGGGTAGAACAGTGGGAATCAGTCTTACAATAAATCGATGATAATCCATCGATTATATATTCTAAGAAAATATTATATCGGATTAAATTTTACATCCAGGTGCGCATTTCAATCAACTTCTGAAAAGATACGGTTCCCCGATAATAATATTAAATCTCGTGAAGAAGCGTGAAAAAAAGAAGCACGAGAGCACGCTGAGCGAGGAACTGAGCGCAGCGGTGAAATATCTAAATCAATTTCTGCCACCAGAACATAACGTGCAATACATAAGCTTCGACATGGCAAGAATGAACAAGGGGTAAGGGGAAAAAAAAATTAAACGCAGCGAATTGATATCGATTAAACTAATTTCGAAATGTACATTTTTATTAACAGGAAGGAAGCGAAGGTGATGGGTCGTCTGGCAAATATAGCAAACAACGCTGTCGTTAAAACGGGTATATTCCAATCGCAAGATCCTTATTACAATCAAAGAAATTTGTTCTCGTCATTGGGTAATACGAAAAGACCACATAAATCGGATTCGATCCATCTGCTCTCCGGCGAAATTCAAGATGCGAGACTGCTTGCCGGAACAACTGCGAGAAACAAGGCCTCTGAGGAAAAAACTTCGCAGCGACGAACGGTAGAGAATCCTCCCGATAGTCCAGCTACGTTGATCGAGACTGTTAACGTGGACGACAAAGTAAAGGAATTTTTTGCGAAGAAGGGAACTCTCCAGACCGGTATAATCAGAACTAACTGCGTCGATTGTCTGGATCGCACTAACACGGCGCAGTTCGCGATCGGAAAGTGCGCGCTTGGCTATCAGCTGTGCGCGCTGGGAGTTTTGGATTCGCAAAAATTGGAATTCGATTCAGATTGCGTGAGAATGTTGGAAGAATTGTACGAGGATCACGGAGATACTTTGGCACTGCAGTATGGTGGTTCGCAGTTGGTGCATCGAATAAAAACGTACAGAAAAACTGCCCCGTGGACCAGTCAAGGAAATGACATTATGCAAACGCTGAGTAGATATTACAGCAATACGTTTAGCGATCAGGAGAAACAACACACGATGAATCTGTTTCTAGGTAACAATTACCAAATTTTGATATATTATTACAATCCCGATAACATTTTATTGGCAAATGCGCGACAATGGTTCAATCAACTTTCGGCAATTAATTTTTTTGAAATTGCTACAAGCGAGTATGACCTCAACTTTGGGCAACAGTTGCAAAATTAGCGAAAATGACCCGGAATTCGAAAAATTATCTTAGCTAGTCAATTGTCTTAAGGGGCAGTGAAACAGCTATGTATGCGCGAGGGATAATTGCATTTTTCAAATTAACTTTATTCAATGGTGCTAATTTTTTTGAAAAAAAAAAATGAATTCGTTCCGGATGCGAAATTACCGTGCGCATCGGGCACGCATTTGCTTTTTTCTAAAAAAAAAATTAGCACCCTTCAGAAAAGTTCATTATAGTTTTCATTACCGACCGCGCCCAGATAGAAAAGTGACGGCGCGGAGACGGAACGGTGGCGGTACCAATGATACGATGCCCGTTTGACAGCACGTTTGTCCATCCGCGCGATATTTCACTTCACCTGAAGGGGACGCTGAACCGGTATTTCACTCCTCTGTTACCTTTTTTATCGACGGTAGTAGGCGATTTCGTAGTTTCAATTTAGAATTATTAATATGCTACGCAGCGCTTCTATTCGTGTAGGACAATAATATTGTCACGGATGCTTCGGTGTGCAGTCGAATTTTAATTAACAACGTACAAGGAGTTAAGAAAATCGAATATCATACATCATTAGTGGAAAAAGCATGAGTAGTGTCACAGCTGAATCCATCGGTGGCCCCAAATGGTGCCAATTCCTCCAATTCGTGCGCTTCTTTTCGGCTCTGATCTCTTGTCAGAAGAGAACAGTAAATCTAAACGTAGAATGCACTTTACATGTATTTTTTTTTGTAATAGACCTTGTGACGTCTTTGGAATATTCGGGGAATTTTTTTTACGTCTGCGAGTTCCAGAACATGTCACATTCTACAAAAATAGATGATATTGAAATTTTGATCTCTTGTCAGAAGAGAACAGTCAATTTAAACGTAGAATACACTTTACATGTATTTTTTTTTGGAATAGACCTTGTGACGTCTTTGGAATATTCGGGGAATTTTTTTTACGTCTGCGAGTTCCAGAACATGTCACATTCTACAAAAATAGATGCTATTGAAATTTTGAAACCATAATGGTTTTCGCGATAACCCCGAGACAATATTCGATTTTCTTCAGTTCTTGGACGTTTTGAACGTGTGTGGCTAATATTAAAGTCCTGAAAAATTTAAAGCATATACGTAGCATATTTATTATGTAAAGTCGTTTCTGCGAAATCACAGGAAGATCCAGCACTCCTTTAAACCGAAATGTACCTCAGTCGATATCAAAAACTGCAACGAACTTTTTTAATGGTGTACATTTTTCCGTGAAAAAGTTAGCACCGTTGAATCTTTCCCGAGATAAAATTGGCACTATCAAAAAAACTCAATTAACAAATAGCGGCGATGTCTCTCGTGCTCACAGCCGTATCATTTCTTCGCCCTAAGTTTTTTATATCTGTTGAACGAAATTGAAAACATACTCTTCCCAATATTTGTAACGCGTCTTGCGGGAAGGTTCTGCAGCTTTGGTTATTCGGACAAATATAGTCGTAATAATGTCAATTTATGGCATCGGAGGTTGGGGCGGTTCACCCAGTTTGACAACTTCAGATATTTCATTGGTACTAGTTAGTCCTGCAATCTGGACATTTTCATCTTTGTGCAACACCATCTTTTTAAACAAGAAAAATGTGGCTCTTGATAATTTCAAATGGAATGTTTAGTACATAACTTTCCAACTCCTTGGCGAAAGGATAAAAAAAAATATGCTACCTTGAAAGGAGAATGCAAATAATTTGAAAACACATTTCAAACTAAAATATTCGATCTCAAAATGTTTTACAAATTTCGTAATGTTTCGTTAAATGGGGCGAAAGATACGATATTTTTAGTGAGAGATTTATGACATTGCTTCAAAGCGTCATTGATATAAAATTGAATGTTTCATCACTTGCCACGATTAAATAATGCAATATTCATGGTAACAGATACGAAAATCTAATATATTTTTTTATCATAACAAAATATGTCATCACGCTTTGAATTGATAAAAATCTTCTGCGAGGCATTTGAAAATTAATTTGCCGGGATTTGGTAAATAGTCAATGGCAGGAAAATCCACCTTGGATAAAATAATATATCTTAAATATTTCACTCAGGATTATTTGTACCCGAAGAAGGCAGAGCGCCGATATGGGAAATGGTGACAGATTACTATCTTCATCACAAACCCGCTTGTCAGTACACTAGAAAAACAAGACTATTGACGCAATGGTGGGACAAAAACGTTTTGAAGTGTCTTCCCTATGCTTTCAACGAAGTTACAAAAACTTGTTCCGAGATGGTACAAGTTCAAGATACCCAGGAAGAGATGATCGACGTTTATTACGATTATCACAGGTATAACATTTTTTAGACGTACTCTAACGTAAGATCGGCTGATGCACTGTGATCAAGTGAGTCAGTATCAACATAACGAAAATTATTTTCACAAATTTTCAAAATCTGCTGAATAATAACCCTTCACTTAGAGGATCGGCCCGCAGAGTGGAAATAACTTAATTCATTGTATACATTTTCCAATTGTTTGTTGACCACGAAAACTTAGACGATCATTTTCGACAAAATTTTTAGAAACGTGAAGAATATTTTTTTGGAACTTCTAACGGGCACAACGTATGGCATGTTTTAACCCGTATGGATGTTTAAAGTTCACAAAACGACCTAGACTATTATCTTCGAGATATTGATACATGACAAGGGATTCTTGATGATTGTTTAAGATTTTTTTACTTCGGGTCAAAAATTGTATTAATTTTTTTTTCTTTTGTTCAGAGTGATTTTAAGAAAAGGTATAATATCACAAAAAAAATCATGGGATACGTGAAAAGCCGTCAGGGCCAAACATTTACGGGTTTGACCAGGAATTCCAATATATATTGGACAGCCTAACGTAGAAAGGTCGTACGGAGTGTGTATCAGCTATGCTTATATGCCCTTCTTACTAGAAGACCGTATAGACATTCAAGATTAATTGATTGCCATTCAGGGTTTTTTTATTTGGGCCAACATATTAATCTACAAAAAAAATCGTTCAGAGTGATTTTTGAAGTGTGAATATAATCACAAAAAAAATCCGTAGGCTACCCGTCTTTTTTATATTTTCGGTTATTCATTTTTGTATTTACTCCAAATGCAAATTTATTAATTTATTAATTGTTGAACTTTAAATAAACATTTGTTACTTCTAGGAACTCATCAGACCGGACTGTATATTAACCACACCTGTCTCACGATGAATAACTGTTCGCATAGAACTATTCCGGTTCCTGATAAAATGTTCATATAATTTCAGGCCATTCGAGTTATCACCGCTCTCGGATGTTCACGCCTACCAGGTCATTAATTCAATTAGAGATTTCATGCCCCAATCTACAATCAACGTTAGTCCCTTCGCTGTGCGCGTGAGGCCGGGCAGAAGAAGAGAAGCGACAGGTAATAAAAGTATGAACATGAAAAATCCTTCGATGACGGGGCAGAGTAGTACCAGCAGTACAGCTTCGAGTGCAAGGTACGTTGTCTTAACGTTGGTACGTTGTCCACACTATGCAAAGTTATAAAATAAGCGACAAAAATTAAAAATTCTCAGAAATATAATAAAAACTACTAATGAATCCTCGGTACAGAGAAAAGTTAATACAAAAAAAAAATAATAATTTGAAAAAAATGGCCCGCTTGCGTAATATCCCGCGAAGTCTCACTACGTTTGTATTCACACTACGAAAATATGTCAACGCAACGAGAAACGCATAGAAATTTAATTATTTCAAATAATAAATCTTTGGTTTTAGCTCAAACGCGGATACCAGTTCAGACGACGAAGACAGCCATCAACAGATGAACGACTCTCAATTGATGAGCTCACGGGAAACTAGTGAACTCGTTTCATTTGAATCACTGTTTCCGTCTATGAAAGAAGTTTATGGAACTCAATTGGAATTACCGAAGCGAGGCGATATAACGCTCTACAAGCGGTCAGTGCAACGCACTCTAAATTACATAATTGTTAAAACGATACGGTACACCTTTCTCCTCGCTACAACGCTACGGTCGGTAATGAAATCTGTAATTATTATTTTTTTTTTACAGGTGCTAATCATTTCTGACCAAAAGCAAGTTCTTACATGAGCAGGGATGTCGACTAAGTTTATACAAGGATTTGTTTTTGAGGATAAACATTTAGCACCGTAAATAATAATTAGTCACAGGTTTTTTTTACCGAGCGGCATTCCACGCGCTCTTAATGCGCAACACACTAGCATGGTGTCTCTCTTACACCATCGCGAGCACAAACAATGGTATTTCTCTCTTTCATCTGATCTTAAGAGCATGTGAAATACGTTCTCAGCGTGTCTCTCTCGCTGCGCCGAGAGCGCCACTGATGCTATCAATCTCGCACTCCATAGTGTTTCACATGCTCTTAAGGTGAAGTGCAACTCCTCGGTCGGTAACGAAAACTGCAATCCAAAATTCTCTAAGACGATTCATTTTTAGGTGAAAATACGAGAACGTTAAACTATGCGCAGTAAATCTGCAGTTCACTATTCTCATCATTTTCCCCAGAAATAAACGGCTTGACATATATTTGGGTTGCGAAATTACAGTTATCACTCTGAAACTCATAGCGGTTATACTTTACCTTAAGGTGATGTGGTATAGCCCTCCGCCCACCTGTCCGCACTCCTTTGGTAACAAAAAAAGGTCAAAAGAAAAGTCTCGTCAAAAGAAACATCATCTCAGCTTTCGATGAGACTTTTCTTTTGACCGCCCATGCCAAAATCCAAGAGAAAAGTTGATTACAGTTTTGATTATCGACCACGGTATTGCACATGCTCTTACGGAGACAGTGATGCAAACTACAATCGTATCAGCAAGTGAAATTGGAAAATAGTAATTGATATCACTCGGTGGGAAAAAGGAGGTTCTTACACATGCGAAGCGTACGCAAAACCCCCATTTTCACATCTTGTAATGAAAAATTTTGTACATCCCCCATGCGAAATACTTTTTCTAACTCGTGTGATTGCAACATTCGCCTTCGGATCTTGTTGGGAAACTACACTCGTCAAAAAAAGTTTTTCGCACGAGCATCGTGATGTACTATTGTTTTAGTAGCACGAAAAAGCGAACTTACGGCAAAGAATGTGAAGCTGGCTCCAATACTTGTTGAAGGCAAGTATTGCCTACTTTGCACCAGGAGTCTGCTTTTCGTACGAGTATCACTTGCTACAGTATATATCCCCCCATTTCTTTATGAATATTAATGTTATGTGAAACTCCTCTCCACCTAACCCGGCCTCGGTCGGTATCAGAACTGCAATCAAGTTTTCACATAAGAATTCTACTTCCTGGACGAGTTTTCGATTTTGGCGATACGGCGTCAGCATCCTTGGATAAAGTTCATTACAGGTTTTAATGCTGCGAGCGGTATTCTCGAGCCTTTGTCTTAAGGTGATCTGAACTACCGCTGCCGGTGACAAACTGTACTGAATGCCTTTTTGAAATCGAGGAAAAAGAAAATCGTTTTTCCCTGGGGAATCGACGGACGCAGCGAAAGACAATGTTCTTTTTCCTCGGCGATATACATTCTCAAAACTGCATTCAATACAGTTTTCGTTTCCGGCGACGGTATTTCTCATCACCTTAAGACAAAGGGTCGAGAATACCGCGGCCGGCATTTAAAACAGCAATGAACTTTTTGGCAGAATTTCGACCGATTAAGGACAAAAATTAACCCAGCAGTAATTCCGCATCCCGTGCATACCCCGGTAGTTGCATTTTTCCTTAATGGTGTGCATTTTTTTCGAATAAAGGGCAAATTCGAGTGAAATGGGCACGGTAGTTTCGCATCCGGCGCCAATTTGCATTTTTAAAAAATCACAGTACTGAAATAAGTTCATTGAAAAAGTGCTGCTACCTCTCTCGACCTCGTAGCCGCCTCACTTCATCTTAAGACGTATTAAGACATTAAGTTTTTCGGTTTCAGATTCGTAGTGATCGGTCGGAATGCCACGTACACTACAGATCATTCGAGCATTCGATCAAAGTTGGTCCATCAAGCTTCGTTTCCCGACAGCGTGCCAATGAAAATCGAACTACCTATTGTCAAAGATACGAGTATTAGCATTTACGAGCAATACGTTCATAGGGGAGAGGTAACTCTCTTATTAATGGAAAATAATCAAATATTTGCGAATAATTTCTTAATCAATGTTGATTGTTGTTTTCAAGGTCGGTGGTTCCGTGCCGAGTCCTGCAGACATGACTCTCTATGAAAAATATGCTCATCAACAACAACTTCTGCTCGGCATTATTCAACCTGACCTTCCATAAACTTTCTTTGTATATTGTAAACAAATTAAAAAAAACATTTGATTACATGAAACGTTTAAAAAAAAAGACACCTTTCATGAAGTAAAACGTAAATTAAAAGTGTGAACACTTTGGTTGATCTTGCCCAAATTGAATAACATAGGCTTTTAATCGATGTTATATTCGCGTACCGCTTAAGGTAGTCCTTACGAATAGTGTTCACTTCGTAAAAGTTTCAGAGAAATTAGTGGGAATTGCAAACGCTTCTCAATGGTATAAAAATCTGAAAAAATCAAGCATATTAAGGGAATACGTCATAGATCGCCGTTTCTTAATGATGGGGATGGTGGGGGCATGTTGCTAGCAATGCTTGAAACGTTGGTATCTATTCCTATAAATGTTCGAAGATCTTTCAACTCGTAATATCTTCCAAAATGTATGGGCACAGCTCAATTTTTTTGTATTTGGGAATCCGGTGGGGGAAAAACTATTAGAAATTCTTTTTAAAAAACCTTAGTCGTTGGTTTATAGTAGGGTAGAGCGGTGCAAGATGGGGCAGCGGGGCAAAACGGGGCAATCTGGTAAAACAACATTTTCTAATAATTTTTGGATCAAACCGCGGGGCAAAACGGCGCGGAAAAGCCTGACGCTTTTCCGCCCCGCTTTACCCCGCTCTACTCTACTTGTGATTTTTAGTTCCAAAAGTAGAAAAGTCGTTGTGTGACGTATTCCATTAAAGGTACGGAAAAAATTAACTTTGCATAATAATAATTCCAAAATGTTATTAACAAATTGATGATAAATAAAATTGTTCAATAAATCGCCAGAAACCTAACGTTTTTTTTTATGAAAATGATTCGTTATTTTTTCTTAATACTTGTGAATTTTTGCAGATTTTGAAATTCACTTTGATTTTTGTGACATTGTACACATTTTTCTCATATAAAACCAAAAAATCGAAAGTGAATTTGAAAATCTGAAAAAATTCATGCGTATTCAGAAAAGTGAACGAATCATTTTCATTTTTAAAAAGTTAGGTTTCCGGTAGATTTGTTGAATTATTTTATTTTTCATCAATTTGTTATTATCGTTTGGGAATTATTATTATGCAAAATCAATCTTTTGAGCACTTTCAATATGCTTGATTATTTTCAGATTTTTATACCATCCAAAAGTGTTTACGATTCCCTCTCATTTCTCTGAAACGTTTGCGAAATAAACAATACTGGCAAGGACTGCGAAATAAACAATATTGGCAAGAACTACCTTAACCCTTCGAGCCATACATTTTGACACTGTAAAAACAAACCTTCGGTATTTCCCGTCAAGAAATTAGTAAAAAATAATAATTGAAAACTGATCGAAAAAAGGTACGACACCGTATGTTCCACCGTGACGCAAAGGATTAAGAACGGTAGCTGGAAATTTACTTGCAGCTCAGTGAAATTCTTCAAAACATTCGAAATCGCACTAGAATACTCAAAAAATTTCACAGAACGAGGGGATGTTACAATTTTAGTAGAGTACAATCTTTCAGCCAGCTGGCTCGGGCTGTTTATGAGGTACTGAAGTAAAAAAATTGCAAATCCATCAGACATACACCTCTGGAAGCCAGCCGATGCACGAAATGGTAAAAAATTCGAGAGCAACGTGCAAATTATTTAGCAGCTTTTCTGAAAGTCAAGCGTAAAAAGACAAAAAAAATTAAGTAGCCGTGTGCAAATTACAAATTAATATTTGTGTGCAGTTTAACAACGATAGCTAGGCATTTATTCCCAGCAATCGGTGATATTTTTCCAAAACATTTAAAAGCGTAATAAAATACTCAAAACGAGCATAAATTTTCACAGAAATTGCACTGAACGAAGGGACGTGACCATTTTACTGGAGTATAAACTTTCAGCCAGCTAGCTCAGGATGGATATGAATTAGAAGTTTAATAATTACAAATCCATCATACATACACCTCCGGATGCCAGCCTAAAACCTAGGCAATGCGCAAAATGGTAAAAAATTCGGTAGCATGGCGTAAATTACTTAGCACCTTTTACGGAAACTATGCGTAAGACGACAAAAAAAGTGAAGAATCCGTGGGCAAATTACTTGACCCCTTTGAGGAAACTATGCCCAAGACGGAAAAGAAATGGGACAGTCATGTGCACCTTAAGGAGGGAGTCTCGCTGGGCGCTGACTTCGCATAAGTTCGACAACAATAAGAGAAAATTGCAAGTACTTGATGGTGTAAAAATCTGAAAAAAATCATGTATACTAAAGATACTGAGAAGATTAATTTTGCATAATAAAAATTGCAAAATTTTATTAACAAATTCATCAAAAAATTTATTGGTTAACAAATTACCCGGCAACAAAACTTTTTTTTATGAAAATGATTCGTTTATTTTTCTGAATACGTAT
>JAPYZD010004019.1:0-22713 GCA_030522725.1 Ichneumoninae sp. B BG-2022a
CTAGTATTTCTTCGGGTTTTTTTTTTCTTCTTCATAGAACATCGGCGAGGCAACGGGGAAGGATGCTGTTTTGGAGGGTGGAAGCGAGTGGGTTTCCACCAGTCTCGATCCTTAAATCGAAGCCAGTGTCTAGGAGCTTTCGCCCGCTCCCACCGACGATTCCACTATCCGCTGCTGGCAACCACCCTCTGTCGCCCGGAACCCAGGAGCCTTTACAATACGTCCTGCTCGGCGGCCCACCAGCTACCCTTTCTCTTAACGTCCAAAGTTTTCAAAGTACGACGTTCAATGGGGAAACGTCGCGGCTATATACGACGCCGTGGCTGGGTTAGCCCCCTCCCTCCGGGTTACTCTCTCTGCCAACCCGTCGGCGTTTCTACTCGAAGAATCCACGGCCGGCGAAGCCGTCTTTCCTCAGTCTTCCCACCGCCACCCTCGATGCACTTTTCACCAGCGTTTTGACGCACGCTTCTTTTTTCACTCTTCCATTCTTCATTTTATTTTTTTGCCTCTCGTGGATTCGCAGGAACATTTCCGCGACGCCGAGGGACGAGACTCTATTTACTATCTCGTTTGATTCCCACAGAATTCGTACTCATTGATTCCGTCGAGTGTACGGACGACAGGCCAGCCAATTGTCTATTTCAAAGCGGTTGGCTCGCTCTTCCATTCCCCCGATTTCTACACGAGTTAGAATAGAATAGAATGGGGAGGAGCGGAGAGGTCCGGTAAAGTGGACGCTCGAGTGATACGAGACATAAAGGTGGACGGGGGTTGTGTGTATGTATATGTATATACGTAAGCGACGGAGTGCACAGAGTCTCGAAGCCAGGGTCTTCAGTGCTCTCGCGCGATACCGCGTTGGCATCAGTGGAGTCAGGGGGGTTGGGGAGGGCGGGTGGCCTCCCTTTGTTGACGGCCTCCGGCCGCCACCTAGAGCACGGAAACAGTCGCCAGGAAGCCACGCCGGCAGCACAGAGCCAGGACGTTCACGACCGTGACGTCATACACCACTGACTTCGTCTCGTAACGCGTTTATACGCTCCCAAAGGCGCATACACTGAGAGTTGTCGGATGCAGAGAGGGCCGACACGTCAGATACCCGTCTGCGGCCTCCCCGTCGCAGTCGAGCGGACAGATGATACTCGTTTTTCGGTCAAAGTGTCGCAAAGTGGTTTTTGTATCTCATTAATGAAAAGTGCTACTTTTCGTGATTGATGAGAGTGGCGAAAGTGGCGCTTTACAGCGAAATTTTAGCGCGTAAAGTACTTTACACACGCACTTTACGCACGCTTCAGCGTGCGTAAAGCGCGCAGTCTGAAGCGCGCAGTCTGACCAGCAGCGCCCGTAAGTACTTGTCGCCGCTCCAGATTTATTTCCCTTCTCACTGTTCCCGAGCTACAACTCTGATCAGACTTTTACGAAGGTCTTGATCAGTGTTAAGGGTGTCGTGGAGGGCGGTGTTTTGGGGAGTAACGTTAAGTAAGTAGGCGTCCAAACACGAATCCAAGGGAGCGGGACAGGAGTAGTAACAGCGGTAAAGCAGAGACACGGATGGCAGAGGCGAAGAAGGAAAGGAAGTGTGGCTGGTAAGAGAGTAGCCTCGTCGTCGGGGCGCAACCCCACCCAACGAATTTATGGGGCCGTAACAGCGACAAGTGGTTCACAAGTCGCCGGTAGCATCACCGTTTGGCGCGTCCCACACCCAACGCCGGCTCTCTCCATCTCCGCCGCGCTCCGGGCTTTTCCCTATTTTCCCGGAAAAGGGCTTCCTCGCGCGTTTCGCTCTCACCTCTCGTCCACGTAACGCCCATTCCGCCCGTACAATCTTCAACCCTCTCTCGTCCTTTCGGACGTGTTTTTTTTCGGGAACCAAATAAATTGAGTTTACCGGCGTGACATATCCTGGCTCTGCTCATGTACCCGCGATAATTCCGCGTTCGCTAACCTCTTTTAATTTTTCATTCTCCCTTCGTGCGGCAAATAAAAAAACGCCTCTTCCTATGTTTATTTCCTTCCGAATTTATGACGCGTGGAACGAACCCCGTCGGTTTCGATTTCACACGATCGCGACCCTTCTTCTTCTTCTTCCTCCGTCTCGTTGAAAAGCTCCCTGTGTAAAATGAGAAACTGCAGCGGCTGCGGCAGTCTCGCTCATCCTACGCGGCCACCTTTGTAACGGGGAACCCCTGCGCGCTGCAAGAGAATCAGGAGCCCTCTGCTCGTTCCATCCAAGAGCGACGGTTTAAAGCGTATTAATTAACCCTTTATTAGACTCGGGCGGAAACCACCGGGGCCGGGCGCGACGAGGCCGATTCACCGGCGCCGCGCGGCAACGTTGCTCCTCTTCCTTCGTATCTGGGAAGAGGGTGCCCGGTCGAGTTACGGGGGTAGTCTGCTGCGGATGCGTCGCCTAGGGTGTCATTCAGTATTTATGAAAAGCCTTTCCATTTTGCCGAGGGGTGAAGACGGCTACCGCTGCAGGCCCTCCACCCCTTCCTACTCCTTCTTTCTCCTCAGCCTCTCATTTTTCGACTAGAAGGATTTTTTTTTATTTAGAAATCTATTTGCTTTGTATTATTTCGCTCATTTTCTCGAGTCGAGAAACTACAAACTATTCCTCTATTGACAAAATACCTCGGAAAAATTATGAAATTACGAATTATTTGCCGAGAGATGAAGACGACTCTCCACCCCTTCCTACTCCTTCTTCTTCCTCAGAGAAATGGATTCAAAATTTCAGCTCTGTCTCTCCGTCACTCATGCGTGTTTAGTCGTCCCTTAAAGTATACGACTTCCGATACCACAGAGATAAATTCATTGCAAATGTCTATCTCATCGTTGCAAACACAAAAACGAAGCCCAACAACGGTACGAAGATGTCGAACAATTCGCATATATCCTTCGCAAGGACCCCATAGTGTTTTACTAGGCATCCGCCCAGGGAAAGGAGTAAAGGACGTCGAGTGTGCTCAATTTGGTACGTCGAGGGGTGGCCCCCGTAGGCCGGAGGTGGGGGGGGGGTTATGCCTGCGAAAGCAACGAGAGATCCAAGTGTAGGCTGCCTCCTATCCTTTCGCCCTGTGGGGCTCTCTTCCACGAAAACCCCGTAGACTACGAGCCGTAGCAGTGGATCGAGAAGACGAAGGCACTGCTGGAAGAGATGTAGGGCCTGAGCTCACACGATCTACGACGGGATCGAGATGAGATTGTCCTACGAGGCGTCTCTCTTTACTTCGAGCCGGCTCTTCCATACCCACCCGACTGACTCTACTGGAAAGCTCGACGACCCTTATCGTCGTTACTACAAGTCCCTCCGACCCGGCTACCCTTGGCCCTTCGCGCCTCGGGTAACCCGAGCGCTCACCCCTCGGCCGACCTATACACACTCCACATCCACTATCTCTCCCCTCCAGCTCTCTCCTCACAAGGTATAGCTCATAGGAAAATAATTATTGCTACTAATTACCGGGAAACCTGCTCCTGTCCATCTGCTCGTCTATCGCGCTATCCCCCGAATGCTGACACCCGGGAAGGGTGCAGGAAACCCCGTGACTTTCAGTCCCAGCTCCCCCCCCCCCCATCAAACATTTTCCACAAGTTTCCGTTGCTCGACTGATCTCTCGAGGGCGCCGCTCTCCGCCGTCGAATGACGGGACCCTTGTACACAAGGCCCTTCAGCGTTGTTTCCCAGCAGGAAGAGGGTTGAGCGCGGAGCCACAGGATTCTGAGGATGGTGTGCGGGTATCGCGCGTGCATTTGATAGCGCGATATCCTTGGGCTTCCGCGAGGAGTCTACGAAAGGCAGGGTAACCTCGAGGCTCTCGCGAGGTATCCTCTTCCCCGATAATCCTCTCGCTCCTCGGCTTTCAGCCGGAGGAAGCGCCAGAAGGGAGAGGGACGTTGATAAGGGTGAGTGAGCGGAGAGACGAGAAGCGGAGGAGATCGGTACTGGGACTGGATGGCGGGTTGCTTCTCCGCTGTTCCACGGTTGGTTCCGGGCACCGGGAACTCGAGAGTTTAGACAGCGTGCCGGGTCCGCGGAGATGATCCTCACGGCACGTGGATGGCGGCGCCGGATTGGGGAAAGCCCAGGGACGAGCGAGACAGGGCAGATTCGGCGGGACTGGATGAGCCGTGAGGAGAGATGCGATGCGGATATTGGAGAGAGGCGCGGAGTTCCGCGGAGGGAAGGCCAAGGGAAGAGTACAGAGCCTCCACGCATACCTTTGGCAAAGTAGACGAGCTGTCGATATTAGGAAACGATGAGCGCGAGGGCATCCGTTCGCTTGTGTTCCAAGGATCTCTGGATGGTGGAGCGAGCGCTGGAGGAAAGGAGAAGTCGGGTTGGGCGATGCAAGGGAGAGCGAGGGACCAGTCGGGGGTGGATGTTACGGGAGTCTGCATAGACAAACTTCGAGACTTTGCAGCGAGGAAGGCTTCGACGATAATCGTGTCCTGTCTGCACAAGGCGAAGCTGGCGGCAGTGCGGTAGGGCGAAGACGGATCGCCAGATAAAACTTCGTTGGTCTGGCGCGAGATAGGGTAAAAGTGGTGAATATGGCCCACCTCGATTAACACGTAAATCAATGATATATGGACCCGTGTGCGAATATCTGTACGGTGCCGGAGATATAAAAACGGCCCAAAACTGGGAAATCTCGTTTGCCAATTCTCGGACAGCATTGGCAGACAACATTATCAGTAATGGGCCTATGCAGCTTGCCAGTACGGGGCCAAGTCCGGAGCTGCTAAGGTGGCCCAGAACTGGGACAGTTGCAGTTGCTGAGTCTTAATTGCCGGCTCGGTCCCCGTACGGATGAAAAACTTCACCAAGAATGGGCCAACCTTACTGGTTCGTCACCGACAGCCAGCACTGGGCCGGTGTGATCATTTCAATATCGGCCCAGTACTATTTCTGCATTGGATTTGTACCGGGCCTTGATTGTCTGCCAGTACTGGTAGCTCCGACACCAATACTGGGCATGACCGGTGCCATTCTGACATTCGTACATGGGGACGGGCTATATTCCCCACTTTTACCCTACGCAAATTCTTCAACTCCGACCGAGGATTCAAGAGTCACATTTCGGTTCCTCGTGGGTGGAAGAGAGTGGAGATCCGCATCGTCAGCTTGGCGCCGGAGAGAAACATTTATGAGGTCGTGTCACATTGTACCGTGGATCTGTAAATTAAATAGGAAGTCCGGTGACGTGAAATTAGGAGGATTCCCTTGGGGCGGATTCTTTACCTACCATCCGGACTTCTTCTCCATTGCGACGTTACGAGGATCCGCCGGAACGGAGACCTGATAGAATGGGCGACGCATACACACGCCGGGCCGGGGGTTTTCGGTACGCTCGCTTGCATAGCCATTTTCCTTCCATTTTCCGACGGGCTCTACGTGGGAACGCAAGAGCCGAGGATACTACGAGAGCGTACGGAGCGGACAGAGAACCTCTCCCCGAGTCATTACTCGGACGGCAAACACACTTCGACCCTTGGTCATGCCCTCGGCCGGGTTTCACTCCCTCTCCCCCGAGCTAAAGCACCCCTTGCGTCCCAGAGTACACACACACACACAGTCGCGCAGGCTGTGTACTCCCGTTAGCCCGGTCGTTCTCTGTATCGACGAGATTCGTATTTAAATGAGGCAGCCATTAATCTGGGCGAGCCGGGCCATCGAGTCGTCGAGGCGGCTTCTGCCCGGCAAACGCACGGGAACACCGTGCGGGGCCTTTGCTCGTAGTAAAGCTTTCGTAAACTTTCCCGACGTCGAAAACCGGACACCGGTCAGCGCGTTTCATCGCAATGCAAAGAAGCTTTAAATATTCCTTGGAAGTCGAGGATAAAAAAAAACATCAACGACACGCAGCGACACACACGGCCCGATATTCCTGCTTACCAAAGCTCCGGGATCCTTGACTCTGTCCCTGGAGGGTGGGGGGAGGGTGGTCTGCCGAATCTCTCTGTGAATTTTTTATCGACATCTCTGCCGAGAGACCATCGACAAAGGAGGGAAGGACAAATCCGCGTTGATATATCATCGCGCCGAAGGAACGAACGAAAGAGCCCGACGCGTGTTGACGTCCCGGGGAGACTCCCGTCTATCGAAGGGTTGCTATTTAACGTGGGGCCCGACTGGACGTCGGGGAACTATCATTAAGAGAGCCGGCGCTCGGTGAGACAGAGAGTCGACAAAGCCCCTCGTTAGGCCCTCCAAGGGTCCTCACGAGCAACGCCAAGGGTGAGAACGTGCTCGGGTCTCGATCCCTCACGGT
This sequence comes from Ichneumoninae sp. B BG-2022a, assembly GCA_030522725.1. Taxonomy (NCBI): domain Eukaryota; kingdom Metazoa; phylum Arthropoda; class Insecta; order Hymenoptera; family Ichneumonidae; species Ichneumoninae sp. B BG-2022a. The sequence continues at coordinate 6,282 of JAPYZD010004019.1, forward strand.
CTACTCGAGCGATCGTCGTCGTCATCCTCATCCTCCTCATCGCCCGTCTCGATCTCGCTCGGTGCGCGACGCGCCTGTGACGCGACCGTGTCCACTTTCTCTTTCACACTAGACTGGCGATGGCCACTTGCGAGATTGTCCCCGCGAAGAAGAAAGCTCCGCGGACCTGGGGACTGTCGTGCGAAGGGATGGTCGAGTGCGGAGCCTGGTCCTCCCCCGTCCGGGCCACCCTTTGACGCGGGACACTCGCGGAGGGGTTGGAAAACAATTATGGGGAGATGCGAGCGATCGACAGTCCGATACAGCGAAACGGACGAAGCGGTCATATTCCAGGGAGACCACACATAAGGTGGCACTCTCGTCTTCTTCGTCGCTTTACTCTGCCGATAATCAATATTTATTGGCTTCTTTGTAGTAAAATCGATACGACGAGATCTGGGCAAGGTGTTCGTCTTCAGAAATTACATACTCCGGATCGACCAGACTCATGCGCGTTTTTCCAAGAACTCTCATTGGGATGTCTTCTCGGACAGATTTGACGTATTAAATCGTTAGACGCTAATTAGTTTACGAGCGGAAGGGCGATACGTTGATCGAGGCGCCAGGCGTACACGTCGCGCGACTTTATTGCGCTTAAACGCCCTCGCCAGAAACGAGGATATCTCGACTCCGATGCTGTCTAGAGGGTAGCAGAGCCGTCTGGTTGCTTCCTTGGGCGTGCATCGCGTTCCTCGCCGGATAGAGAGCTGGTTGGCGAGGCGAGAGGATACGAGAGAAGCGCTGGAGTGTGTTTACGAGCACTGCCGCATTAGATGGATGCTGTCGCGGCTTAATTGCCGGCACGAGAAGCTCGTAATTCACTGGATAGCAGCCACCAAGGCGTCGGCCCGATTCGCGATACTATACGCACTCTCCCATCAGCAATTGGCGCGTGTGCGGGATTAAAGCTTCCGCCGAACGAGACTCTGAGAATGGGACACAAGTGCGGCATCCGTCGACGTCAGTAAATATTTATCTATAAATTATAGGGAATCCGATAATACACTGAGAAAGTAAATCGATTGGGTCAATAAAATAAGCGCTTACGGGTGGCGAAAAAATGTTTTGGTTGTTCGAACGAAATAATTGTCATAGTAAGTAAAGAGACGATTCAATTCGGCAGCCTGTTAGTTTGATAAACGAGGTGTTCCTTTCAGCAACCAAACATTTGTTTCGCCACCCGTAAGCGCACATTTTGTTGACTTAAATGATATTTTTCTCGGTGCAGTAAGTAGTTGTAGGAAATTCATCGACAAGACATAACAAAATTGAGCAAATTACCAAAAAATACTTCCAAATACAAAGTGTAAAGCATCACAAGTATTTGAAGTTTTTTCATTAAAAGAAAATCCATGCAAAATTCCATTTAAAAAACGAACAGGGTCCCTTCTCGTTTTTTAAATACATTTTTTAAATAGATTCTCGTTAAAATAATAATTATTAAAAAGTTTACACAGATAATCATATATTAATAGAAACAGGATGCCATGCTAAACATCGACTATCCGTAATGCAAGCTTGTACTCAGAGAGTTCTTGTACTTGGTACTTGAATTTATCAAGAAGTACTTGAGTTACTAAAACATACGGTTGTACTTCAACTAGGTACTTGAAGTACCAAACAAGTACCCGGTACTTCAAGGGCTGCCCAGCTCCGATAACATGCAACATTTTCGAAACCCAACAAACTTAGATCCCATCACTCATATCGCACATTGTCAATTGGCCATCGACCGAATTCCGTCAATCACGATTCCAATATTTTTCGTGATATCCGAAAGTAGTGTTCATATTGCGGAAGGGTTGACATAGAAATATTAAACAAGCGGCTACTAATAGGTTGCGGTTATAGTAATACGTACTCCGGACATACCGTTATAATGGGACGCCGAGGCAAGGCGGAGGACCGAGGACGAGAAACGAGGATAAGTCGGTTTGAGCGGTGAGAAAACCACCGCCCCCTCGGACTTCTCGTGTACCTCGGGATCCGCGAGGCTGTTCCCAAGCGAGTTGGCAATCAGTCAGGTTGACGCTTTTGCCCGTCTAGGTGACCCAGCCCGACTGCCGTTCCATCACCTTCTCTAGCAACCTTATGGAGAGGGAGCGGTGTGTGCGTCTCTCGTGAGCCCCGCAAACTACGTTGTGATGTATGCACGGGGTCGCGACCGGTGGCAATCGTGGCGCATACGTATCCGAGCCAAGCGACCGCAATAGTTCAGATCTCTCTCCTCCGTCTCGCTCTCCCGTTTTCCTATGAATATATGAATCGAAAGCTTCGCGGTTTCTATACTACAGTGGTACGCTGTCGCAGGAACACCTCGTACGTTCACGTCGCTGGATCGTTCTTCACGCTCCGGGATTAATATCACACAAATTTGTCTCACCGGTCTTCCGTTTCATGCCTCACTCCAACTTCCAGTAGTTTTGTACCGGAAACTTTTTCCGAGAAATGACGACATAAAAAAACAAGTGACCATACTCCGTTCGTTTCCATGCGACAATGTGGCGGAGAGGCTTGAAGCTGAAAGTTGTGCGCGAGGAACTTTGGGCGCACCGGAAGTGAAAGAAATAATATTTTCGCCAATTACCAGTATTAAAGTGTCTTTGGCCATACTCATGAATCTTCCATCTCCGATCTTAACGTTTCATACGAAAATTCCCGGCTGGGAGCGAAAGAAAAATTAATTGGGTCATGTTCAGATTTAAATGGACAAATTTTCATGAAAAACGTAAAAGGTACAAAGCCTGTGGAGAGTCCATTGATCACGAGGAAAATTTGCGTGGAAGCCGTAATCGTCCGGCGCACACAGGTTCCTCCGTGCCGAGCCACATTACAGAAGTCCCGCTGTTCTCTCTCCGTGGGAGTTTCTCTGCGCGGCCGAAGAGTACAGAAGCAGTCCAAAGCCTCGAGGCTTAACGAGTTGCGAGTACTCTCGTGTGCCTGTATGTGCCGGCTCATGCCGCCGAGCGATATTACAGGGTGGTAATGGAGTTAATTGCCGCCAGGCCTTCCTTTCCTCTCGAGATCCCAGGGGGCGGAGGAGAGGGCGAGCCCCGAACAGGACAAACCGGGCTTACAACTTGAGACGCGGTGCGCACCTGATACCAACAAATTGCTTGCTTCTTACTTCACGAACCGTCGGGAAAGCCACCCCCGACCGGCCTAGGCTGGATCACCAAAATTTGTCTCAGGACTCCTGAGATACTGCAGTTTCAAGCGATAAAGCCGCGGCCGTTGGTCATCGGAAATAATACAAAGACATCCGCCAAGACAAGCAGTCTTGTTGGATGCCCTGCTGGTAGTTCTGCTAGTACTCCCGCTGGATGTCCTGCTGGACATCCAACTGAATATCCAGCTGGACATCCAGCTGAATATCCTGCTGGGTGTCCTGCTGGGTGTCCTGCTGGATGTCCTGCTGGATGTCCTGCTGGATGTCCTGCTGGATGTCCTGCTGGATGTCCAGCTGGATGTCCTTCTGGATGTCCAGCTGGATGTCCAGCTGGATGCCTTGCTTGACATGTTCGATCCCGTTAAGACATCGAGCAAGATATCCAGAAAAATCAGACCGCGATGACGGATAGTGTGGAGGAGGATCTGAGGAATCCACCCTGAAGCTCTTCGCTGCTGTGAATACGGTAGAAAATAGAAATGCACGAGGCAGCCGATGTCATACTCGTCGAGGGACTCGGGACGTGACTCGTTAACACAGAAAAGACATTAGCAGCGGCCCGTGGCTTTAGTTGGTATATATCCCAGTGAGAGGTTGAGGTGGTGGCGATGGTGGTGAAACCGCGAGATCCTCGTTCCTATTGCTGGCCACTCCGTTTCGTGGAGAAACCCAGCAGCAGCGGCAGCGGCAGCGGCAGCGGGATGAGAAAGCCCAGAGCGAGGAGCTAAGTAAAGTTAAACCAACGAGACGGACGTAAGCGCGATACCCTGCTAATTATCGTCGTGGGAATAGATGACGCGGAGAGACGAGGGAAAGAGGATCTCGCACTGGCGTCGACGTATATAACATATATATATATATATAAATATGCCCGCGTACCATCAACGTTCTCTCGACCACGGAGAAACGAGGAAATGGCTAATTGCTGTCGCGACTGCTACGGAAATAATTGCGACAGGGTACAGAGCTTTCAGGCACACTCGTTCGAACCTTTCGCGAGTTTATCAAGCGTAACTGATGATATTTCGTTACTTTTGAGCCAGGAAAACCACAGAAGGCGTCAGACAAGACAAGGCGAGATTGAGGTGCAGAGACTATCATTTTTATAGTGGAAAACGGTGCGAAACGAACCACTATTTCAGATGAGGATTTTTCGCGAGACATAAAAAAGTCAAGTCTCAATATCTATAAAAGGAAGTCACATCTGAATATCTATAAAAAAAGTCACATCTTAATATCTATAAAAAAAGTCACATCTTAACATCTATAAAAAAAGTCACATCTTAACATCTATAAAAAAAGTCACATCTTAACATCTATAAAAAAAGTCACATCTCAATGTCTCAATGACGAAAAAATTATATTTTTAAACCGGAAGTGACGTATTTCCGGTATGATGTCACTTCCGATCAAAAAATCAGATTTTTAAAACCGGGAGTAACGTATTTCCTTTATGACGTCACTTCCTGTCTTTAGTTTTCGTATTGTCCTTGAAAATAAAAACGTTCTGATTTTTAGTTGTGGCTCCGATATATTACAGTAGATTATAATCCGCGATATCGGGAGGGCGATAGAGCGTGCGATTTCTCCGGGCGTCACCTCCGGCCGCAAGCTCCGAGCTTTCGGGCTCGTAAGCCGACTTAAAATTTTCCTCCTCAAACCGTCGTCTCGTCGGTAGCCTTAATCCGGTGCTGGGATGGCTCTGCCGAAAGCTTGGCAGCCCCTCGCGAATGCCTCGTCAAGCAATCTCTGTCCTTCCCGTCCCGGGTCGCCCGATGCTCTCGCACCCTTTGCTTTTTACCCCGCAGTGAAAGAGGAATAGCAAAAGCACAACGGCACCACCAGCAGTAGCAGGTTTATTAGCGCTCTTGACGCTCTCTCACACTTTCATCTCATCTCTGCCACGGAATTCTTTTCATCGTCCTCGTAGTCTCTCCCCGCTCGGGACAGAAGGACGTCCTCGTTCACCACACTCCCTCGAACCACCTTCCTTCCCCTCCCTCCCGTTTACATAAGCGAGTTCACCGGATTGCCTTTTTGATATGTAGATCGCGGAGGTTGGGCACTGAAGCTTTAACGCCGTTTATGTCACCCTTTTCTCAAACGACCTCGTGGTACCGACAACGTTCGAGCGCCTTTCAAAAAAGAAAAGAAGTTGAAAAAAAACGGGGCTGCTTTACACCGGTGGTGTATCTTTGTACACACTTTAACCCTTCAACGATCGGCGGAAAGATAGCGTACCGTGACATTTTTTTTCGAATATTATTATATGTTTTTTTTTGGAGACTGTAAAAAGCGATTGTAAATTTAATGTTCTGGAACTTAAAATTTGCTTGGAAAAAAAGGCGCTACGGGACCTATCGTATTTAGCCCCTCGCCCTCCAAGTCCCCATAATTTGTACGAACTTCTAAAAAATATTCACATTTGTGATAGCCACACTGAGCAAAAAAATTTGTTGTACTGTAAAAAAAATTTATTTGAAAAATAATGAACAGTATTGGAAGCTTTTGTACATAAATCGTTCCTGAAATTTCAAACACATGTGCGCTGCAATTTTACAGTAAAATTTGTATTTTTCATTAAAATTTTTGTAAATTTCCAGCAAAAGATTTGTCATTTTAATATCTGATATATTTATTTCACAAGCAAAGTAGATTAATGCTTAATTAATATGAGTAATGTTAGCAAATTTCCAGATTCAGAACATTACATTTACAACTTATTTTAACAGTGTGGACTAACCAAAAGTCGCGTGACATACGTTCAAAGCTGTTACTTGTTTGGTACATATAAAGCATTGCTTTCTTAGATAGATAGATAGAAGCGTTTATTTCGTGTTCTAAGGCCGCAGCCGCCTAATAACACCGTGCCAGTACAAAATAAGCAACATAATAAAAACAAGAAAATAACAGAACAATAATACAACACCTTAAACGATCGTTTGCTTCAATTTATTCAAAATTTGTCGATTGAAACAAACATTTTTGTTGTACCAACAAAATACATCTTTAAACGTATGTTACAGCGCATTTACTTGATCCAATCATTTCTTTTTCTCAGTGCACATTACAGCAGAAATTACCGAGCGTTACATCGGGGCCTCATTGGGATCTAACCGGGCATCTTCCGGCTCGTACCACGGCCCGATGTAACGCTCGAAAATTTGCACCGAGCAACAGGATATCCTGTGCCGGTCTGAGATTGGTGGTTGCGGAACACGAGTACACAGAAAATCGCGTGTTACGCCAAGAACATCGTGGATCGAACGGGGGATTTAGTAGGTTTCAGAGACACGGCGATCGTCGAAGCCACGGAGTCAGTGATTTCCGTAACGGAAATCGCGAATTACACTCGGTTATCGTAAGGTTGCCGATGAGGTTGGGTTTGCACCGAGGGAACGAGGATGACGTGGAAGCAGTTGAGCCAGAAAGCGCAGAGTGTGCTGAGTCGGTGCGGCTCTCTCGCCCGCTGGCGCCGGTGCATACACACAGAGACGAGCCGGGGTGGAGGATGGTTTGCAGAGCGAGAGAGGGCCGGCGAGGGAAGGCCATAGGAGTTATGGGCGGCGGGCATGACCGGGGGTATAAACAAATTACACGCGAATGGTTTCTTGGCGGTGATTAGCGGTAAACCTCGTTAGGAAAGTTTCGCCTCGGGCCTCGTCCGCCTCAGCCAGGAGCAGCAGCCATGGCCCCCGACGTTGCTGCCGGCAACGAAACCTGAGGGAAGGTGAACCTACGAGAGCTCCTACACGGGCCTCTCGAGCCAAAGATTCTCCTATCCGAACGGTTCCACCGAAATTAACAGAAACTGGAGTGCGGCCCCGTATACAGACGTCCGGATGTCGACGGTGTAGAATCCAATCACCGAGAAAAACACTTTTTCCAACGCTGTCTCTTCGACCGGGTACAGGACAACCCCGATTAAGAGGGGTATTCGGGTCCAAAGAAGCCCTGAATAGCTGAAACCACGGTTAATCCGAAATAAGAATCATGATTTTTTTTTTCGACGTCAATTCCAATTCAGTACATATGAATTCTTGCTGGACCCTTTAAGGACTAGGCTTATACAATATTGAAAAAAAATACCAACAAAATATCGACTTGTTTCGAAAAATATCATCTTCGGATCAACCACGGTTAATAAGAATTTAGTTGCACGATCCCTTTTTTTAACAAATTCAATTCCAATTCAGTACGTAGGAATTCTTTCTGAACTATTTAAATTCTAGGAGTCTATGCTGTTAAAGACAAAATTACAAATAAATAGCAAATAAAAAATAGACATTGATAGAAAAGATGTTTCTTAACTGTGCGTACCTTTTTTGCCGTGTAATGTTTCCTAGCTTATTTTTTTTTTTCGATTATTGATTGATCGTCTGCAAAGACACATTGAAAAGTGAGAAAAAAATTTTTACTACCAAGTCAGATAGAACTTCGAAGCAGGCCAGAGTTTGAGTGAGGAAGCCAAAGATCCAACAGAAGGACGAATCGTCGGTCCACCGGTGCTCCATCCCAGTAGGGCCTGGTCTCCCTTAGGACTTGGCAGGAGCGAGATCAGCTGGCTGGTAGGCAGGGAAAACCAAGAGAGGAGAATAGAATCGGTAGCGAAACGAACGAGAACGAGCTTCGCTCATTTCTCTCATTTCTCGTTCCCTTCTTCCGTGTCTCCGACGATTCGTCGTTATTGGCCCGCTTCATTCGGCCCCGAGCACCGTTCATTTACTTCTATTATCCGAGGTTAAACAGATTTCCTTCCCTTTCTATGTAATTCTACCACTTCCTCTATCCGCCTTTCGTTTCTATCTCGTACTTAGGGGCTCTCTTCAGCTTTTCGTTCGAATCTTTCTGGTCAATGATTTTCGACATCAATCCATACACATAGATATATAATCCCTCGAATCAGTTTTTCTTCCCCATCTAGGAAGCCATAAAAATGTTTCCGTAAAAACATGAAAAATGAAATGAAATGATTGAAATGTTTTCGTTAAAAAAATAATGAAAAAATCGAGATTTTAAAGTCAGAGTACTTAAAATGGTCCAAAACATCGGGAAATGCGATTTTGAGTTTGCATCGTTTAAAACGACTATAATTCGAAAACGGCTCAGCGAGGTGAAATTTGGTACATTAGTAGAGTAGTCATGCCTGTTTCCTAGGTGCAATTTCATGAAGATTAACGTCCGTTTAAAGATTTTACGCGATGTTGAAATTTTTCTAAAAATATGTATTGCGTAAATTCTAAACTATCGTTCTGAAACTGCATACAAATGTAATTCCATGATTAAAGACCTTTGGTATTGAATTTGGCGAAAATCTATCCAAGCGGTCAGATTTTATGGGATTTTTATTTGTGTCACAATTTCCAAAATCCTCATTTGCCTCGACACGCACTGGTCCGCCTTGTCGCGTCGGCTCACAATTCGCCCCTTTTGCCCCAAACGGAGTGGCCCGGAGTTCCGCCTCTGTCTTGCGGGGAATCGTGGCTGAATTTCGGCAGGTGCCGACGGGCTGAAAAAGCCAAAGGATTAACAGAGAGCCGACCGAGGAAAGGACCGGAATAACCAAGACCATGGGAATCCTGGGGAGCGGCCTCTTTTGTTCTACGCTCTTTCTTTTCCCGAAGCTTTTCCACCAGTCCCGATGAGATATAAAGAAACCCGGACACGTAGGCTTCCCTCCAGCCTTCTTTTGCTTCCTCCTCGGCTCTCCTTCCCTCATTTTGGTCTTTATTTTCTCTCCCGATACCTTCGACTCTTTGAAGGTCTCCGGGCGTGCAGCCGCGATCGGGGCAGTCGGAGCGTTTCTTTTTATCCACGGCAATGAGTCACACGGATTATCAAGGAATCCTTTTTCTTCCGACGAGAAGAGGAGAAAACAAATCGCGAAAGCGGATTGCGACGGCCCGGTCGTACGGGCAAAGCTGGCCGACGCGAAACGGCGACCGAGTCAAAGCAGATGATACAGTCCGGCCGGAAGATTCGAAATTTTAACGGAAGCCGCTCGACTATCCTACCGCCGAGGGGAATGAGAAAAGAGGGAAGGCCGGAGGGTTTCACGAGGGAACGTCCGAGTTCCGTCGGTTTCGAACAGAGCCAAGGGGATTGCCGTATATTAAAGTACTTTTCGGGCTTGCACCACCCTCTCTGGTCACTACAAATCCTACTTCCCTCCTTTCTCGCTGCCCACTCGCGTTTAATTTTCGTTTCATCTCCGCTTTGATGAGAACACAAAAAAAAAACTTTTCCACTTGCAACCGTGAAATCATTGTTTCGCGGGGAAAAAATATATTCACGGCGCGGATTTTTTTTTCGTCATTTGCTGCCCGTACGTTGCTTCCTTGATTCATTTATTTTTTTCACACGCCCACAAAACCCGGACGAACAATTTTTTGTGGGGATTTTTTTATCACGATTTTTATTACCGAGAAAAAAAATTAAATAACACACGTTTGATTTCTTAACATTTTCACGTCAAAGCGTCAGTCGCTGTAAAAAAAAAGAATCTCCCCGTATTTTGCTGCCCGTACGTCGCTTCCTTGATTCATTAATTTTTTCACACGCTCACAAAACCCGGACGAACAATTTGTTGTGGGGATTTTTTGTATCTCGATTTTTATAACCGACAAAAAAATTAAATAAGACACGTTTGTTTTCCTGAAATTTTGACGTCAAAGCGTCAGTCGCTGTAAAAAAAAAAATCTCCCCAACGTGGAATGAGGCAAATGATATTCGTAAATCTATTCAAAGCAGATGGGCCAGAGTTCCCGAACGGACACGAGTGATCGTCGAGTCACCAGAATCAAAGCGGCCGGGGAATGAAAATGTGAAGGGTCGTGGGATGTTTGCCGCGAATAACGTGAACCGCTAATCCGTGAACGGGGCGAGAGGTCGGGGTGGAATCTCCGAGAAACACGACGGATACGGCCTTACTTCCGCGGTGTGCCCATTAGTCATTAGCGACTCTAAAAGCAGGCTCTTTTGCGTGGCAGAATATTACGAGCGGTCCTTCGTCGAGCAGCTTTTGGCATATACTTCAGCTTTGTGCACGGCTCATTTATCAAAAGCCGTCTCTATATGGCCCAGCGTTCACTTCGAGCCTTCCCCCCGGTTCTTTAACGTTCATCTCGGTCAGAACATCAACGCCGCGGCTTTATATCCGAGCCAACAACTTCCGCGCTTTGGACTACTCAGCTATACTTATACATAACGTATTCCCAACACGTCGCTGATCTTCGGTTTTTATTTAATCGACCCACCACGAATCCCTTCGCTAACGCGATAACAATATTTCCCGCCGGGTCACGGCGGAGCAGGAAGGGACGAGCGAAATTGAAGGATGGACGGCCAGGCTGGTTAAGGTGAGAAGTATAGCGAAGGGGCCAGTCAGTCCGTGTCAGACGGAGCGAACAACCCCGGTTCGACACCCCGAAAGCTCGACGGGGGTCAGCAGAACCTCCTATAGACGTCCGAGACGAAATAATAAAAATGCCATTAGTGTCGTCCCAGCGTAGTTGTCCTTTTTTTCTCACGAGACAGGATTCCGTTATCCGGGGGTGACGAAAATCTCCACCAGCAGGATGTCGCATGGTCTGCCTTCCTTTTTTTTGGATCACTTCCTTTTTACCAAGAAACCGTTTTTTCCCACGCTTGACGAGGCCAATCCTTCTCTTAGCCCGGCCGTACGTTCCCCTTTGGCCCTTGGGCAGGATCCATCGTCCCGGTGCTTCCCCAATGGCAGTTCCACCGGGGAATCTCCCGTTTCCCGAAAACCCGTTCACGAGCTGGAACGAAAATAATTGCGTCGTGATTTCATTCCCTCGTCTCTTTTTCGGAGTCTTCCGGGGCCGCCTCATTCTCCTCTTCGGGTACTGCTCCGTCTCCTCTGGCCGTAGCTTCCACTCGACTATTTACTCTTTCTTGGGGAAGCTCGGGGAGCGCGGGACGCCCGCGACCGAGAGGGCATAAATCCTCGGGGTGGGATCGTCGTCGGGAAAATAAGATAAAGTCTGAGGGATAAGGGAGTCAGTCTCTTTGCGCTTCTCTTTGCCGCGGAGTCGTCTTTTTATGCGCCAAGGTGGCGAGGGCGCGCCACCCTGGAAAAAAATTGAGGCCAGCCGGGAGGATGAGAGCAACACCAAGGCTGGAACGGGGAGAAGAGGATGAAGGAGAAAAAAGGCAAATTCTCGAATAAACACATCCGCGGCTCTTTATGGCGGCACTTTGCGGGAAGCGCGAAAAGCAGCAACCACATCCCCTTGCAAAGGAATCCAGCGTAGAGTCACTCGGTGTAGTTCTCGGAGCTTTCGCCCGTCCCGCTGCCAGCTCGTCCTGCTTTCTTCTTGTGTACCGCTCGCATTATTAACTCAACCACCGGAAAATGTCAACGGGGACCACCTTATCTAACCCCCCTTCACCGAATCGCCGACGGTCTGAATGCTTTTCTTTATTTTAGCGCGCCACTGGAGTGAGACCCGACGGCTCCATCCTTTTTCCCTCGTCTTTCACCCTCTATGGACCTCTTACGACCTTTATCTTTATCGTTTCCTCGTGGGATCTTCGGAGGTAGTTCAACCGACGTACCGACGCAGCCCCTCTTCTTCCTCGGTTCTAGTCCCCCGGCTCGTTGTAGGAACAGACAACCTTAACCCTTCACGGAACTGACATACAATTTTACTGGGAAAAAATGATCGGATGGACCAGCAGAGTTCTTGGTGTTCCTGGCGTTAGATGGTGAATTGGTTGTACCAAAAAATGTATTGATTAGGTCAACTAATTGTTTGGTTGTAAACCAATTTATTGGTTGGGCCAACTCATTTTTTGGTTGTAATATAATCTGTTGGTTGGGTCAACTAATCTGTGGGTTGGGTCAACTAATCTGTTTGCTGGGTCAACTAATCTGTGGGTTGGGTCAACTAATCTGTTTGCTGGGTCAACTAATCCGTTGGTTGAATCAACTAATCTGTTGGTTGAATCAACTAATCTGTTGGTTGAATCAGCTAATCTGTTGGTTGGGTCAACTAATCTGTTGGTTAGGTCGACTAGTTTATTGGTTGGGTCAAGCAATTTGTTGGTTGCGTCAACTAATTTATTGGTTGGATCAACTAATTTGTTGGATGCGAGCAATTAGTTGGTCTAGCCAATTAGATTCTTGACAAGACAAATTGGTTGTCTGGCTGAGCAATTGTCTGTGACAACTGAGCCTTTTTTACGGGTTCTCCATGAGTCCTGAATGGTCAAACGTGATCTGCTCTTTACAGGAGGACTCCACCAGTAAGGAATCCGATATCGTCTCTCTTCCCGCGACTGCCCCACGTATCGCAGACACTTTTCCTTCGTCTCATCGAATTCCCAAACGTTTTAATCAACGCTCCTCTTCCTCGTTTCTTCGGCGTGGCCCTTTCCGAGGGAAGGAAAGGAGTTATCGCAGTGACTCTGGGAGGAAACTATACAGGATTCGAGGGAGTAAGAAGGCGGTCCCCCGAAAGCGCGAGTACTCGCAGGCAGCACCACCAGCCCGGCTGAAGTCTGAAAGATAAGATGGTCCCCTCACTCTTCCTGTTCGCCTGCCCCTGCGCCGCACCGGTACTCCCTGGCTTCTCCTAGATTATGGAATGCCACTTTAATTATACTAATGGTAGAACCAAATGTTAATTACAATTCGAAGTCTAAAAGAGAGAGCGAGCCGATCCTCCGGTCGATCCTCGCCGAGCCGAGGGTGCGAACCAGAGCTGCGAATGAGATTTCGCGGAGGGCTTTTCGAATACCTTTTCTCTGTCTCTATCTGGATTAGTATTATTTAATTGAAAATAACCCTCCACCTCCCGCAACCCCCACCACCTCCTCGATGAGTGCACCCCTTTAGAGATTGAAAGGTTTTCCCCGATATTTTAAGACCTCGCTGTGTTATATTGATCCCTTTCTGGAAGCTTTCACAATCTTGAGCATCCACCCTATCGTCCCTCGAGCGCGCACTCGATGTACCGTCGCTGAATTAAAAATAAGTCACTCCAACGGGCTAACGTCTTGATGAGAGCTGATAATGCATATCGGCATTTGTCGAGAAGCGGTAGTGGCGGGCTTTCGTCGGGTAAAACGCGCTTATAATGGATATCGATGCAACCGGCGAAGGTGTAAAGTGAGGGTGTGCCGCAGGCTTTGATCGTTTCGAGCGACGAGTACTCGATTTTCCAAAGGGGTGATGTGTTGCTTCTTCTCTCGTTCACCGGATCCACACGTTCGTTGTACATACCAGTCGGCAGCCGCCCCGTGAAACCTCTCCCCGATACAACACACTCTACGCGTAACGATGTAACAGCTTCCGCATCGACAGTGTATAAACAAGCCATAACTGTTTTATGAACGACCCCTTGAGCGAGGGCGACGATACACGCTGCGGTATCGCTGCGCGTTACTCCTTGCGAGCTTGCACGATGGAACCAGATAGTGAAAAGTCCTCCGAACGTCGAACGGAAAATTTGGGGAGGCGAAACGAAGGGTAATTCTTTAGGAGTTTTTTTTTGTTTTGTGGGGAGATTTGTGAAAATATTGTTGTGGGTCTTTAAGTGGTAGCACGTGTGATCTTCGATATCGCAGAATAAGTATGTCAGGTATGAAAATATTTTCTGATTTTTTTTTTTTTTTTTTTTCTATCGCGCCGAATAACTTTTGGGGAGTTTTGACAAAAGCTCGTGCGCGACCATCGAACGGACGGGTTTCAATTTAAACTTCTCGCCTTGTGTTACGTGTCGGGATTTCAATGTGCAAAAATTGCGTATGCTAAACTCTTGGAGACCCTCGCAGGAGTTACCAGCCGGGCGTGGCGATCGTTCTCCGCGTCCCACGAGGCTTCGGATCTTTCGATGTAATTTCATCCCTCTGGCGACACGAGAATTTTTCACCCAACCACCCCTCTCTTCATCCGTTTTCTGTCGGACAGGTCGCGCTGGACAATATCTCTCGTTGCCTGCAACAGTGAAGAAAAAAAATCAGCAAGTCTGATATTTCTTTTACATTTTAGTAGAAAAAAAGATCGCCTAGTGGATACCGTCGGCACTGATCAGATATCGTGCACTTCCCGATTATTGCTGTCTTAGGTTGAATTAATTGACGCTACAATCCTTATACCTCACTAAAATACCTTTGTAGCCTCAAACTCGACAGAATTTTTTAAACTTAAAACAAATTAAACATCAATTGTGGACGTTAAGAGAGAGCGAAGTTTAGCTCTTCGTCAAAAGGCAGAAGTAAAAATAAAAATCAACAAGATAGATATTTTTTCATTTCAGCAGATAAAAAGATTGTTTAGTAGATACCGTCAGCACGGATCAGACATCGTTCCGTTCCCTAAAAATGCTGCCTTAGATCGAATTCATTGACTCTACAATCCTCATACCTCACTAAAATACAGTTCCAGCCTAAAACTCAATAGCATTTTTTTAATTTACGAGAATGAAAACTTAATCGCAGACGTTAAAAGACAACGAAGTTTGGCTCTTCGTCAAAAGTCGGATTACCGGCTGTGGCATCGGCGAGACTCGAGGTTTCTGAAAAATTTTTCGGTGTCTTTTCTCGATGCAGAATGGGAATTCCGTATAGATCTGCAGGGGGTGGTGGAGAAGAGAAGCTTGTGATTGATTTTGCATACGACACGGATTGGACGGGTTTGAGAAATTGGACTGCCTCGGAGGCCTTCTTTCGCTGTTGCCCTCCTCTCACCCTCTCTCCGCGAGACCCTCCGCACTGGGCTTTTCCACTTGCTAACCCATCCCTGCCTACTTCCATATATACGTCACTCTCTGTATCTCGCCTCTCGAAACTGCTATACATTGGCCTTCGTCCTCTCGTTCACCAGCGCAAAATACTTTCGTCTGTCGGTCGTACGGTAGGACAAACTGCAAGGGCGATGTGGCCAAGCCAGCTAGTAGCGGCTCCCCCGCGCCCGTATCTCATCTCATATATCGAAGGGGATATCGAGAGCTCAGGAGTCACCCGGGAAAGGCGGGAGAGCGAGAGCGATTTGTGAGAGATCCTCGTGGACGTATTTACGAGCCCGAGTCCGTCTCGATCTTACGCTCGCTACTTCACTTCTTTTCATATCACACCTAGCCGATGTTTCATCCATATATTTTTTTTATACTTGTATAAATATATACACTGTAAAAAATGTTGTACAATTTACAACACGTTTAATATACAAAGTTATATGAAATATACAAACATCGGTATAGGAAAATAGAATTCATACATATTGTATTTGAATTTTAATAATTTAATCTTAAATGCAATACTTGTATATTAAAATTATATTATTATTACAAATATTGTACAAATAATATTGTTTTTAATATAGCGGTAACGCAATATTCTTACACTTACATAAATATATATATATATTCTTATACTTATATAAATAAATATATACATGTTCCACTCGTCTGTCTATATAATAAATAAACAATCGTTTCGAGTTGTCGATTCGAAAAAGTTCTAATGATTTCTGGGAGGATAGGCGGAGAGTTTCGGAGCTAAGCCTCGGATGAGGAAGAGTGGAGAGGACGGAAAGGAGGCGGAAAAAAAGAGGACGGAGCGGAGCGAGAAAATCGAGAAGGTCGAATTAACGCCTCGTGAGCCACCACATCGGATGGCTGGCCGGAATTTCGTCGAACTTTTGATTCCGGAAGCTTCTGGCGGGTCCCCCGCGCCGAATAACGGAGTCCCGTCTCGTCCGGGCGATCGGAGCTGCGGGGAATCCGTCCGGTATGCCGATCACGCGCCCACCAGACTTCGCGGATTCGGGGGATGAAAGGGAGCATCCCCTTTAAGGGAATTTAGCAGCCTCGAATCGACAACTTTTATTACGCGAACGCCCATGTGCATTTTTCAAAAACGTTTTTTTTTAATACATAAAATTAAATAATTCACACTGAAAAAATATATTGTAAGTTTGATGTATTGGAACTTGAAATTTACTAACATTACTTAAGTTCGAACTTAGGGTCGCACTTTAACGCTTTTCGAACCACAGTTCGAAGTTGATTTTGTGCATAAATTCAAATTTGATCTTAAATTTGAATTTATGCACAAAATCAACTTCGAACTTTTTTCAGATTTTTAAGTAATCGTTGGTTTTTGTTCTATAAAAAAATAAAAAATCAACGATTACTTAAAAATCTGAAAAAATTCATACGTATTCAGAAAAATAAACGAATCATTTTCATAAAAAAA
>JAPYZD010004020.1:0-12652 GCA_030522725.1 Ichneumoninae sp. B BG-2022a
GCTAAGCGGTCACCCATCCAAGTACTGACCGCGAACGAATCAGCTTGACTTGGGGGACCACCAGAGTCGTGCGCCAACCGCGCATCCACCGCTGTCGGTATTCCAGTAAACTAAATGATATATAAAAAAGAAAAAAAAGAAAAATGTACTATTTTCTAATTTTGTAAAAGGGTTTATCCCGTGAAACAAATAAACGAATAAATAAATAAATAATTTATAACAAATGTTGGTATTGCCGTTTGCACTAAACAAGTACTTTTCACGTATTAACACGATTTCGAGACACTCTGAAAAAAAATTATTTGACGGCCACCGTTTATTTGGTTTGAATAAAATATTTATTTGATTTAAATAAATATTCGGGCTGAAGGACTCAGGTCGATGGCCTATATATCAATATAGGAATAAAACTAATATACGGAGACACTTGTATAAAAATAGTTAAACACTGGCAATAAATCTCTTTTACTACTACTTAAATAAAAATCTGCTTAAATTAAGTAAATAGTTACTTAAATGAAGTAAATATTTATTTAAATCAAATAAATATTTATTTAAGTCAAATAAATATTTTACTTATACCAAATAAACGCTGGCCGCCAAATAAATTATTTTTCCGTGTGTAAAATTACCGAAAATAGCTTTAGAAATTATAAGACGAAAGTTGTGCTCAATATTCCCCTTTGTCGATTGAACCAAATAAACATTTATTTGCGTGGTTCCGTCAAATTACATTGTACCGATCACACATTTTTCTAATTTTTTCTGCCCCCCCCCCCCCCCCCCCCCCCCCCCCCCCCCCCCCCTCCCCCACCCCCCCCCCCCCCTGTTAAAGCTTCGTTCCTCGTGACTCGAGAAGTCCTTTGGTACCGAGTGTGAAAGTACTTCCTGCTGAACGCCGCTATGTACTGTGGGAAATATTCCCGGACGTACCGGAATGGCTGTCATTAAAAATTTATAGAATTCCACCGTCGCGATTCGCGAGGGAGTTCAATGACCCGCGGAGATTCATCGCGAATGCCGATATAATTAGGTCGATGAAAAATTCAGCTCCGCAGCCCTTTTATTTAAAAAATCGCCAGTCGAAATCGGCAAGCGAATTATATTACTTTAATTCTCGCTAATTATCCGGCCAGACAGTAATGGCGAAATTTTTTTCTTTTTTTTTTTCATTTATTTTTTTTGATTATGTACTTTTTTTTATTATTTTTTTTTGTCGTTACAAATGACTGGGCGTTCAATTCTCGGGTTAATTTCTCGCAGACTTTCCGTCGTGCCGAAAGGACAGACTTTCGAATATTCACGATTGAACTGCGAGCGTCGATGCGCTTTCACTATTAATTAGGAGACAAAAAGCTCTCCAGAGAACTCGTTATTTTTTTCCCCACGATTTTTCGCGCACCATTACTGGAAGGGATTTTGAAAGGGTTTGTCGGTGGGTCCGCGGACATCCGACCGTTTGCCTCGTTTCGATCGGCGAATGATAAATCTCGTGTCGGGGCTTCGTTATCGTGTCCTGTGTCGACCGGCCGTCTCGGTTCGGATGCCGTGTTTTCACTTTTTTTAGCTTTTTGCTTTTTCATTCATGCATAGAGGGAGCTTTATTTTATTTTATTTTTTACAAAAAGATGCTTTTTTTTATTTTCACGCCGACCTCGTCTCAAAGCGACGGAACATCGAAAAATCATATTTAGGAAAAAATGTATGCATGATGAAAATACTGAAAGTTGTTAATGGCTCGGGGTAAAAAAGTGAAATTCATCACGGTGGAGTCGATCCTCGTGGTTCGTTAAATGCCTTCCGCAGAAAATTGACCAACACACATTCTCGCGCAATGCTCCGTGAGCAATCCAAAATAACGAGGAAGCAGTCTGCTAATATTTGCACATTGCTATTTAATTTTTGTTTTTTTTTTATTCATTTTTTTTAATTTCATTAATAAATCAATACAACTGCAATCAATCAATACTGTGTGAATACTGTTGCAATACATACCTTCCGGCCAGTTCTCAAACACATGGTGGGCTATGTCCCCCGCGGAGTCGCTCGGACTGAATAGGAACTCTTTTGTCTTACCGCTGACAAGGATGAGGCGTAAGTTTATCTGCAACAAGAATAACAACCAAAGGTCTTAGTTTCTTTCCTGCAATTCTATTTAAACACATATCAAGATTTTTTTATAGTGAAAACTAAGCAATCGCCTATTTCGGTTAGTGAAACGAGTTCAATTTCCGAAACTATGTATAGTTTCGGACATAAAATAGTTTAGCGCATGAGTACCATAAGTGCGCATCGTGAAAACCTTGTTTCGTCATATTCGAAAATTGAGCAAACAACAAATCTTATTTAATCGTCTAGTGGAGATATTCCGTCTATCGTTATCTTACACTGAGAAAAATAAATGATTGGATTAAGCAAATGCGCGGTGACATACATTCAAAGGTGTAATCGGTTGGTACAATAAAAATGTTTATTTCAATCGACAAATTTTGAAGAAATGGAAGCAAATAATCATTTAACAAAATAATGCTTTATTTGTACGAAATAAATAACTGCTTCGAACGGTGACGGTGACGAACGGTGACGTATCACCGCGATTTTTGGTTAATCCAACCAATTTTTTTTTCTCGGTGTATATTATAGGTTTATTTCGCACCCAGAAATATAATTTATCTAACAGCCACCGTTTATTTGGTTTGAGTAAAATATTTATTTGATTTAAGTAACTATTTACTTAATTAAAATAAATATTCATTTAAAACAAATAACAGTTTTACTTAAACCAAATAAACTGTGCAAGACAAAAAATCATTGTGAATTTAATTTTGATCTCATACTGTTATGATATTATATTATCTGAATTATTTTATGTAAAAGGGCTCGGCCCGTAAATAAATAAATAAATAAATAAATAAATAAATAAATAAATAAATAAATAAATAAATAAATAAATAAATAAATAAACTATGGCCGTCAAATAAATTATGTTTCTGGTTGCGCTTGGTAAAACCCTAAGGTCCGGCATCCTTTTAAAAGCCATTACGAGTGGCCATAATCACCCTACTGTACCCTAAATTTTTTATTATGGTATTTCACATGCTTTCAGAGATACCTCGTGTATCCGTTTTATTCACGGGCTCCCGTGAATAAAACGGTGACCCATGAATCATAGTAAACGATGTATGTATCTATCGATAAAATATAGACACGCCTTTCAGAGTGTATTAAATAACACTGCACGAGCGGAACGTTCGGTATCGATAAAGCAGTCCCTTTGGTGCGCAAGTGGGAAAGCTCTTCGAGTTTCAATCTTTTTGTGGTCTCTCGCATCGGGCCCGATCGGTCCGATGCCGCGTACACGTTCGACTTCTCTGCATCCTCGAATTTCAAATTTCGAGAGAGCTCCGATTTTCCGATCGAGCTTTTTTTACGGACGAAACGAAAAATCGTTTCGTTGGAAATTTCGTCAGTTCGGAATTCGCGAGCTTTTCGACGTTCGCTTTCGAGGGTTCCAGCGCGAACAGCCGAACAGGTCGCGGCAACTTCCGTGCAGACAGGTCGGCAGCGAGCGCGTGGTTTTGCAACGAGAGATGAGCTCGGGTGCTCGTTTTGCACGTGAGTACGGCGCGCCGGCTCGGACCTCGAAATAGAGCGTAAATGGACCGTTCTCGAAATAGCGTAAGGCATTTATACAAAACGTTTATAGTTTGTGACCCCGAGACGACGCTTATGCGGACTCCAACGGAGTTCGGATTCCGAGTTCAAAAAACTTTTTTTTATATCTTTTTAATTTTTTTTTATATTTTAAAAAATGTTTAATTATTAATTTTTATATATTAAAAAACTAAATTTATAATTTTTAATTAAAAATGATAAATTTAGAGGTCCGAGCCGGCGCGCCGTACTCACGTGCAAAACGAGCACCCGAGCTCATCTCTCGTTGCAAAACCACGCGCTCGCTGCCGACTTGGCTGCACGGAAGTTGCCGCGACCTGTTCGGCTGTTCGCGCTCGAACCCTCGAAAGCGAACGTGTGTTCCTACCAAAATGATAGCAACTCTGGGACTTCAGCCCAAGACTTTAGCCGTAAAAACGTAAAGTTGACGGCTGATGGGGCATGAAGTTGGCTGCTAATAGGGGGTGGGACAAATAAACAAATCCACAGTTTCCAAAATATATATTAGATATATGTATATATGTATATAGGGTAGAGCGGGGCAAAATGGGGCAACGGGGCAAAACGGGGTTTTTGGGCAAAACCGTCATTTTCCAATAATTTTTGGATGCCCGAATTCGCCCTATCGGATACATCAGGCTTTTCTGCCCAGCTTTGTCACCTTGTCCCATCCAAAAATGATTGGAAAATTTAGTTTTGCCCAAAAACCTCGTTTTGCCCCGTTGCCCCATTTTGTCCCGCTCTCCCCTATATATATATATATATATATATATATATTTGTTGTTTATACAGAAAGCGCCGACAATTGAGGGGGAGAGTGAGAGAGTTTTCAGCGAAGTTGCCGGCGGTGTGGAAGCTTCGGCGATTGTGCACCGGAGCTCGACAAACTCGTCGGAAGGCCGGTTCAATTAAGCGAAATTGATAGCAGTAACTTTTTTTTTACTTATATAGATGGTGTGGTTAAGTTTCAGGTGAAGCTGACGTTGCAGGCAAAAATTGGTGACTCGTAATTGAAGAGCCGGATAATAATTAAATGATGCATACTTTTTCATTTTATGTTGCAATAATCGATTAAGTGTCCTGAATATCGCTGATTAATCCACCGTATAAACTCTATATATATTTTTTTTTTCACAATGCACATTTAGTTCCACGTAGATGGTGAAAACGTACTCGCAGTTCAATTAAGCGAAATTGATATCGGATTTTTTATTTTTTTTTACTCATACACATAGCTTGCTCAAGTTTTACGTGAAACTGACGTTCCAGGCAAAAATCGACCACTCGTAATAAAAAAAAGCGGATAATAATTAAAAGATACATTCTTTTTTATTTGATGCATATAATATTAATTAAGAACCTTGAATAACGCTAATTAATCCATCACATAAACTCTATGAAATTGAATTATTTTTTTTATTTTATATTTTATATTTTTGTTTATGTTATCTAGTTTGTTGTTTTTGCGATGCAGATTTAGCCCGGACGTAGATGGCGAAAACGTGTTCGCAGTTCAATTAATCCAAATTGATATCGTAAACATTTTTTTTTACTCATACATATAGTTTTAGGTGAAACTGAAGTTCCAGGCAAAAATCGATCACTCTTAATAAAAAAGCGTATAATAATTGAAAGGCGCATACTTTTTTAAATTCACTTTACATGTACAATATGGAGTGGCCCGAATACCAATCAATCCATCGCTCAGACCCTGTGAAGGTTTTTTTTTGTTTTTATTTTTGCAATACAAATTCAGTCCGCCATGGATCACGAGAACGCGGTCGCAAATAGTCGGTTAAATAAAAATTAAACGACTGTGGTAAATTCTGTACAAACAGATATGATACGCGCGGTCTGTAAAAACCGCCGTCTATCCAATTAGCCCGGTTAGCGTCAAGTTTGTATGATGGAAAACACGCTCGTATGTGCATGCACGCTACACTCATGAACCCTCGGTTTATTTTCGATTTCGCGTCATCGATTTCGACGACACATAGCAATGTCCTATTTTTTTTCTACTTTGTTATTTTGCATTTTTTTTTCTTTATGTTTAAAAAAATATAATTCTGTAATATTCGCTCAGCCAGTCAGTACAAATATACGGCGCATATCGGCCCTACGCTCATCCATTTATTGATTGAAGCTTCATGTTGACCCCGCTGCAACATTGATGGATTCATTCGGTTGCTCATCGACGCATGTTTCTGTCTCCCATCTCCATTTTTTTTTTTTTTAATTCTGAACTGTATGCAGTAGAACCTCGATTTATTGGATTAATCGGGATGCGAATTAACGGTGTTTCTTTCGAGGTTTTTTTTTACTAGTTTATGTACTATTAATAAACAAAAAAAAATCTAAAGCTTTACATTCTAGTTCACACTATTTAACAATTAATCAAGTTGTACCAGATGTGGTACAACAGGGTAACTATTGTCATTATTGATTTTTATACTTTCGTTGTCTGGTTCGGATTAATCGGGATTTCGATTATCTCGGGACGCTTTGGACCCACGCATCCCGGTTGAGCCGAGAAACTCATGTAGCATTTTTGTAGCTTGTAACTCTTGACTGGGGTACATATGTACCCCAGTCATTTAAGTAACAATTTACTTCATTTAAGTAGATATTTATTTAAATCAAATAAATATTTTACTTAAACCAAATAAACGGTAGGCGTTATTTTTTTTTTTCTGTGTGTGGGGTACTTTTATATAACTGTTATATTCGTGATCAGCGGAAAAAATAGTGGAATATAGTTTTAAAATAAAAAAAAATCGATTGAACAACGATTTTTCCATTTTTTAGCCATTTTTCGAAAAACGTCGATTTTCGTGATTGTCAAAGGTCGATATCTCGGCTTCCTATGGAGCCGCGAAAAATCCGGGATGCCCATCATGTTCTACGGAAAAAAATACACAAAATAGAGCCCTCTGCAAAGTTTTACAATCGTTTTATCGTCCCGTTCGACGACGGCGAAAAACGTGAAAAATTGATTGGAAAGCAAATTTTTTATGAAATATTTTTTGTCGGTATGAAACGTTTTTTTTCGTTTATATATATACTAGCGGGTTATTGTAGCTCGCGTGCTCCGCGCGCTCTCACCTATTTCTGGACGTAAACCCATATTATTCTAAATACTTCAAAAGACGGGTTCAATACTTGGATGGGTGACCGCGGTCACCCATCCAAGTACTGCCCTCCCCCCCTCCTCGATTCTTGACACGGCAGCGACCGCGACAGAGGCGAAATATTTTTATATTATAGAGAGATACAGACATATTTTCAAAAAAACTTACGCCCTTAATAATAATAATTCCTTAGAATAATAATTCTAAGTCTTTTACACCCTCCCATTATTCCAAATCCCTATATGCCAAATGGACTTAAGCCCTTATTATTTCAAGTCCCTTTAAGCTAAATGGTCTTAGGCCCTTATTATTCCGAGGCCCTTTAAGGCCATCCTTAAAGGGCCTCGGAATAATAAGGGCCTAAGTCTCCCCCCCAATTATTGACACGGCGGCGACGGCGGCGGAATCGTTTTGTATTGTAGAGAGATATATACATATATATTTTTTTTACCGATACATGTTATATCGAGGCATATTCGCGATGGCCGGGACGATTTACGATCGAGGCTATACCGCGCATGCGTCATTGGTGCGCGAAGCTCCGCGAAGGTGCGAGCGCGGATTCCGCGGCTCGAGTGATTGGTCAGAATTTTCGTTGCCCGACGAAATAATACAGCACGCGTAAGTTATCTCCTGCGGGTGTTTTATCCGACTGTACGAAACGGCGTAAACGGTAAATTCGCAAGGCCGCAGGGGGGAGGGGGGGGGGGGGCGAATAAACCGCGCAAGAACCGTAAGAGCGGCTCGCGGTGTGCATCGTCGATTTGGGCGAGCGTTACATTCCACGGGCACATAACGTCGCAATAATTTAGAGGCGTGACTTTTAAGGTTCGCCCTGCAGTAAAGAGTGCAAGCGGGGGCGGACGAGAGGGCTTGTTTAACCGCGGAGCCGACGGAGCTTCGACTTCGACTTTCGCGTTTATAGTTTATCGCGCGCTAGATGCAGTCGAACGGCGCTACGCTACACGGGTGTGGGTCGAGGCGGAGGTAGTTTGGAGGAGCAGACCGAGGAACCGGTGCCGCGAAGTACGCGGCTGCTCGGCGGGGCACGTAGTGTCTATATACCTGCCTCGCGATGTAATGAGGTTTCCATCGACAGGTTGGACTTTATAGGGTCGAAAAAATAAATAAAAGAAAATAAGTGAAACTCGGGATTATTAGGGAAGTTTTGTAATTGGAGGAGGTTCGGGCACTCCTGATGAGGAAATTCCGCGTTGAGTAACGTTAGGAAGATGTGATATTCCTTCTTTCGCGGGCAAACCAAAACCAGTCGGTAACAAAAAAATATATATAATAATATATATAAAAAAAAATTAAAAAAAAAAATAAGTGGAAGTTAACTTACGCTTAGAAAGAAATTCTTACACGAACCGGACATTGATGCAGCTTCTAGTGGGTATTTGCTTTTGAATGTAAATGATCGGCATGGTGAAGAAAATTTAGTAAAATGTTAGAGAAACTTGGGATTGTTGGAGAAATTTTATAATTGGAGTACACCCAGAAAAATAATTTATTTGACGGCCACCTTTTATTCGGTTTAAGTAAAATGTTTATTTTATTTACATAAATATTTATTTCTTTCAAGTAACTATTTACTTAATTAAAATAAATATTTATTTTAAATAGCAATGACAAATTACACAAACAAATCTTTGGTACATGTAATTGTGAAATAAGCTTTTGTATTATTGGGCTTCCGTGTCATTGTACGCTATGTTGTTCTTCAATATCAGTACAAGTTTATGTTGTTTGCAATTATGGTAATTTTGTTGTTATTTGTTATTATTAGATGGAGTTATTTGGCCATGAAATCCGTTTCGCGATAGGTCGAGCGACATAGAGTGGAGGATTCGAGGATGCTTTGCAACGGAACGGGTCGACAGATACATACATCGTGCATATTCGTAAACATGTGCACTATCGAAGTGCTCAATTTGCAGAGCTGCCTCGCACTTCTCGGGGGAAAAAGCGCGGCATGACCTGCGAGCTGTTTCGCACATGAGCGAACGCGATTTATATGCATTGGGAAATGGCAAATGGCAGTCTGACCCGCAGTCAAGATTTGTTTATTTATTTTTTTTCATAGACTCCCTCGCAGTCGACGTGCCCCAGTTTTTTTTTTACAATACGTATTGATTTATGAGTTGAATGAACACTCGGATTTGCAGAAAAATTTTGTGGCAAAAATATTTTGTACTGAATAGAACTATCAAGTGGGTGGAATTAATGTACGAATGAAAAAGAAATCCACCTCTAAAAAGTTGGCGTGTATATTATGTGAAAATGGGTCGAAACTCGATATTTCTGAGAAAACGTTACCTGCAGTTTCAAAATCTTGGTTTTTGAACCCGCAAGTGGTGATACAGTGAATATTTAAAAATGTTCTTTGGAATGGATCTCAAATGCACCTGGTGACAGAAACATGTGAATTAAGGAATACGCTATGAGAGCTCCGACGCCAACTATTTTATACAAAAATACAGTCTGGTTAATATAGAAACAGCAGTAAAGAAATTTCCGCATTGCCTACTCTACCAGTTCATATAAAAATATAGTCTGGTTAATACAAAAACGGGGGCAAATTTGCACATTGCCTCCTAATCTTTGCATAATAGCTAATAATCTTACCCGTAGCTTATTCTGCGATAAACTTTTGACTTTTCACCACGCAAACTCTAGCCAAATCAAGCCAAATCTAGTCAAATGAAGCAAAATGTAGCGAAATCAAGCCAAAATCCAGTCAAAGCAAGTCAAAATCTAGCCAAATCGAGTCAAAATCTAGCCAAATCAAGTCAAAATCTAGTCAAAGGAAGTCAAAATCTAGCCAAATCAAGTCAAAATCTAACCAAATCCAGCGAAATCTAGCCAAATCAACCGAAATCGATCCAATTCAAGCAAAATCTAGCCAAATCTATCTAAATCAAGCACATTCTAGCCAAATCAAGCAAAATCTGGCCACATCTAGCAAAATCCAGCCAAATAAAGCAAAATCTAGCCACATCAAGCAAAATCCAGCCACATCAAGCTAAATCCAGCCACATCAAGCTAAATCCAGCCACATCAAGCAAAATCCAGCCACATCAAGCAAACTCCAGCCAAATCTAGCCAAATAGAGCAAAATGTAGCCAAATCAAGTCGAACAAACTTCGCAAACAACTTCCCCGTAACGAATCTTCCCATCGCAATCTCCATCGTTCGTTAGTTAAGATTCATCTCGCAAGATCAATCTCCAGCAAGATCGCCGTATAAATTTTAATGACTAACAAGCGTCTAGAAAATCCCACCGCTCATCCACATCTAATACATAATGCACATCGCACACGTGACATCACCGAGTGGTACACCGAAGACCAGATGTTCTCGCGATACCATATGAAGCCCGTCCCCCGTACAGGAATGCCGAGTCGACGAAAGAAAAAAAACAGGTGTACAGGCCACGCACACTCCTTCGTTCCGACTCTAGAATTCTGGGTCACGTTTCCACCGGCGATGTTCTAGCATTCGTTCCGGCGTGCGACACAGCGAATCGCACCTTGCCGCACTATCGTGAATCGATGCAAAACCTCGGTGCGCCGCAACTTTGTGTTTACGGCCGACACATGTGTCGTGTGTAATGCAATATTTACCGGCTGCGACGGCGAACCGGGTCTCGCACACGCGGTTTGAGGGACGCGGAATGGAAAATCATCGGATCAGACCGCGAGCCAAACGACACCGAATGCGGCTGGCTGCACGATGTCAGCATCAAAGCAACACGCTTATGCACCGCCAGGGCGAAGGAGCGCCGCTCGTGCTCGCGCAGAGGGATGCGCCATCGTCGATTACACGAGGCGTGCTCATAATTTGCATCTACCAGCCGACGCTAAGTTATTGACCGTATCAAAGCGATAACCACCGATAACGTCATCATCGCGGTTCCACCGGGCTGCCTCCCGATGCTGCAACGCGTGTACTCACCGTACATGTATAATATGTAGCTTATTATGGACGGTGTATCGGTACACGTTTAATCACATTTATTCGATGCTATTCGTCGATAACGCAACGGTATTCCCCGCACGGGATAATTACGCTTCCGTCTCCCGATAACAAGGTTGTGAAACTTGGAAAAACTGTTGGGTGTTTTGCATGCAGGCGGTTAATGAAATTTTCCCGGTATTGGCTGGACTGGGGTCCAGACTCTGGGAGGAAATAACGGTAGGTGAAAAATGACAAAAATGAAAAAATGATGTTGATGTTGGAAATTACCTGTTGTGTTGCAAAACGTGTATTTTCTGTACAGATATCGTGTGTAGCTCATTGTGACTTCCGTCTGCCGATAACAATGTTATCGGAATGTTGCGAAATTTGAGAAATTTTTGGGGGTTTTGCATAGAGCGGGTTAATGAAGTTTTGCCGTTATTGGCTTCACTGGGGTTCAGACTCTGGTACGAAATAACGGTAAAGGAAAAAAAAAAAAATGAATAAATGATGTTAATGTTGGAAATTACCTGTTGTACTGCAAAACGTGTACTCTCTGTACAGCTATCGTGTGTTGCTCATTATGGCTTCAGTCTGCCGATAACAACGTTGTGAAACTTGAAAAAACTGTTGGCAGTTTTGCATAGAGCGGGTTAATGAAATTTTCCCGGTATTCCCGGTAAAAAAAAAAAATAAAAAATGAAAAAATGATGTTGTTAATGTTGGACGTTGTCCCGAGGAAACTAGCTGTTGTGCTGCAAAGCGTGTATTCTCTGTACACGTGTCGCGTGTAGCTCATTATGGATTGTGTATCGGCACATCTTTGAAGATGTTGGAGTGCTTCACACTAGTCAAACGACTGAAACATTTTTAACGTCGTTATACAAACTTTTATGCATCTGTTGATTATAGTGATTTGCAAAAATATGAACCAATAAAAATATGAATATTTGTGCTAATTTTCGAAAAGGTCCTCATTCGTTCACTTTTTTTCAAAGGAATAGGGTAGAGCGGGGCAAAATGGGGCAACGGGGTAAAACGGGGTTTTGGGCAAAACGTCATTTTCCAATAATTTTTGGCGTCCCGAATTCGCCATATCGGATACATCAGGCTTTTCTGCCCAGTTTTGCCACCTTGTCCGATCCAAAAATTATTGGAAAATTTCGTTTTGCCCGATAACCCCGTTTTGCCGCGTTACCCCATTTTGCCCCGCTCTCCCCTATAATCCATCATTTTCGCAAAGTCTCGCTGAACGAAACATTGACCTTAACTATCGTGCTCATAGAAACTTCGCAGGACCCGAGACGACCTTACGGATTCACGAATGCTAAGCTAACTTCCACCGTCCCGGGGATCGCAGACGGATATTGTTTTAGGACCTTCGGTCAAGCGAACGTGCAAACTTTCGCTTGACCGAAGAGAAATTCCTATCGCTCGTTAGAACATCCGCGGCCTGTCCCAGAATTAAAAAAAAAAAATCCTAAGCCAAACATTGTCACACTTCGCAACTCGGGCAGACAATTTCATTCGATGTTCGCGTAAGAAGCACCTGGGCAAATCAACATTCCGCATTGAACTAATACTCGGCGGTAAGGCGTGTTAAGGTAGTATTGGCACAATGACCGACGCCGCCTAAGTTCGAGAGAAAAAAGACAAAGATTACAAACACTTCTCGATGAGAAAATAATCTGAAAAAATGCTAGCATATAAAAAGTGCTGAAAAGATTGTTTGTGCATAATAATAATTTCAGAATGTTCATAACAAATTACTGAAAAAAAATTGTGCAACGAATTACCCGGCAAACAAATTTTTTTTTATTACGAAAATGATTTGTTAATTTTTCTGAATACGTATGAATTTTTTCAGAATTTTATCTAATACTTGAAAA
>JAPYZD010004021.1:0-11985 GCA_030522725.1 Ichneumoninae sp. B BG-2022a
AATTTGAGTAAACATGGAGGTATCGAGCTTAAATTTGGCATGGGAATGGACTAACACTGTACAATGTTTCGTATTAAATTTGGTAAAAAATGATCCAATAATTTAAATTTTCTGGGGTTTTGAAAATGTTCAATTTTTTTGAAAGTAAACTTTTCAAATCTCACAATACCAATTGATCTGAATTTCTGAATCAAATACCACGCAAAGAGTAAACTGAGTTATAGTTTCGTAATCAGCGCTGAAGAATAGAATAAAAATTGTCTTAAAACGACGCAATCTGCAAATTTCAGTTTGCGATATCCTATGATAAATTCCGAGGTAAATTTTGACGGTTTTACTTTTATGATACGTAGATATTTTCTATGTTACGAAAAAGGTGAAAAGTAATTTGCACATGATTTTTCTATACTGTTTGTTGTGAAAATTGTATTTTAATTATAGCTTCCTCTATGACGAAGCCAAAATGGAACAACGGAATATATCATAGAGGAAGTTATGTACAAAAAGGTAAAACATGAGGAAGGAATTGTGCAAATCACTTTGCACGCTTTTTTTTTATAAGCTTAGTGTTTTTTCTTTATCCTCAGTGGTAAACACGACCGACTCGACCATCACGACTGCGAGATTCCTGCGTGCTTTATCGTATTGCCTTCGGGATTAACGGTCACAATTATTATCTTCCTGCGACGAATCACTGCGGTACGGACGACTATTTTCTTTCTCGGAAAAGATCGGTTTTATTGTAATCGATCGATCCATTTAAGAAAAATTATCTTTTGTAAGCTTTTGTATTTTTTATCATTTTTCTATAAATGATTTTTTGTTCGTTTTTAATCATTTATCTAAAAATGATTTTTTGTTATTTTTGACCATTTATCTAAAAGTGATTTTTCGTTATCTCTAATAATTTTTCTAAACATTATTTTTCTATCATTTTTCAAAAAATCATTTTTTTTTAAATCGTGAAGAATAATAATAATTCGCGAATTTTCGACATTTTTTTAACATCGGTGCTTCGAGTCTTGTCATTTTGAAGATGTTTGTTCTTCTGGACGCGTCCGATGTGTTGGAATGTTTTCTTCTTTGGTTGAGTCTTTCTTCCCGCGAGAGCTCATCGTTGAGACCTTATTGGAGGCAATCGGGACATCAAGGAAGCGTCAGGTGACGAAAAAGCGTGTGAGCGACGAGATGACCGGTGGGACGACTGTGTCACTCGTGTTTCCAGCTTCTCGTCCTTATTTCTTCTGACTGGTCGTTGGATCGCTCGGGGCTGTTTTGTTTTCGCTCCGAAGGGGTTTCGATAGTCGACAGATTACAAGTTTAACTCTAGACTTTTTAGTCTCGCGATAAAAAAAAAAAAAAATCTTGCCGTCCCTCATTAGGACAATCTGCGGGTGTCCGCATCGGAAAAACGCTCGTCGTCTTGTTCCCAGTTCTTCTTCTACAATTTTTTGCCCAACCTTCCACTCGTTCAGGCTTGATTCGTCGAGACTTTCAGACTCAATTTTATCGTTGCAGACATCTTAATTTTTTTAAATCATGTATATACTAATTCAATTTTTTGGTCTATTTAGGGTGAAGCGTTTTTTGTCTGAACGGAAGAGAGCATGTACTTGTTTTTTGGAATTTTTACTGAAGCTTTTACTCGTTCAATTTTTATTCGTCAAGACTGTCAGACTTTATTTTGCTCTTGCAGACATCATTTTTTTATTTTTTAAAATCAAAACCTAAATTCATTTTTTAATATCTGAAGTGAAATTTATTTTAAAAAATCTAAATCTTTTATATACTAATTTAATTTTTTGTTTGTTTTTAGGGTGAAGCGTATTTTGTCTGGAGGGAAGAAGAGAGAATGTATTAAGCGTCGCGTCGGCCAAAGCGTATCTTCCACTTTAACGACGATCCCGGTTCGCGGCGACAGCGACACTTTTTCCTCGTCCGGAGCTCGTCGACTCTTCACTCTCGGAAGTTGAAATCTCGCGTTCCCTCGCGCGCGGTCCCGCCGTTCTGTAATGTCCTCATCAGCGCTCCTCACGCGCCAGAAGAAGAAAGCTGAAACGCCGGTTCGGACCGCGCGGGACGCGCGTGATGCCTTATTGCTCGCCGGTCACCCGACCGGCTGGCGTGCGTGCGCTCTCATCGTACTCATTTGCACCTATTATATACGCGAGGGACGAGGAAAAGTGTCGCTGCAAAAACCGAACCGCACGACGCGGAAGGAATTCAAAGGGCAAAGACAATTTTCAAAATTTCACATCTTCATATTTCATGATATTTAATAATTAAATTTGATAAAATATTTAAACATGGCTTAAAATTCAATAAAATATTTTAAAATGTCTACAGCACTGTGTAGGTTTATTTTTCAACCGGAAGAAGAAACACAAGTTGCGTCGTTGCCGCACGGTGGGCCGATAAGTTATCGGGCCAGCGGTGAAGTGACTTTCGCGTTTTCTCCGGGTTTTCTTAGTGCGTTTAGTGGTCAGTGGGGTAAGCGGATATATTCACGGGTCACCGATGCGGTTATCGCTTTCGGATCCGGGGTTTCCTTCGCAACCGGCCAACGAATTCCTGCGCTATCTCTAACCAGCCACTTCCGTTTCTTTCGCTCTCGAATTCGAGGGACTTTTTTCCGGTGTTTCCGGGAAGGCTTTCGTCTCCCGCTCGCCTTTCTCGAGCACCGTTCCGAAAAAGTTTCGAACGTAATCGGCTCTTCGCTCTCGACCGATATGCAGAAACATTTATCGGACAATCGGCGAGCGGCGCGTTTGAAGGATTAACATCAAACTTTCAAACGACGCGATTAATTTTTCGGCCATCTAGTTTAAGAACTTCGGCTCTCTCACTTTCGTCCCAAAAATAGAAATCGAATCTACCGTCCCGTTATTATTTACATATATTTTATTTTACTTTAATTACACTCAAGATCGTTTAGATTTCTCATGTGCTCGATGAAAATGAGACTAAAATCGACTTTGGTGGAAAAAAAACGCGTATCGACACTTTCCATCGATTTCTAGATAGCGGGCCGTTTTATGAATAATTACTTCAGGAATCCATTAATAAAAAGGCCGGACGAAGAATCGATACGCGGGATTAACTTTTTATCGTCGACGAATTTCACGAAAACTAAATTTCATCGCTAACGAGTTCTCTTACGCATATTGGGGCACGCGATGATAAATTTCTCGTGTGCACACACACGTCGATGCTCGAGAGATAGAAATGCGTGAATAGTTGCCATGTGTGCTTGTTACTATGGGTTCGGCTCACTTCTCGAGTGTTTGGTACTCTTCGACTGTTTCTATCGTTGTTGACACACTTTCAATGGTACGTAGTGGATTTAACGTAAACATTTGTTATTCTGAAGAGGAGCTGGTTTTTTTTAAAGATGATCTCGACTCCGTTACAAACAGTCGATCCCAAATGGAAGCATTTAAAATCTTGAGTTTTTACTGGAAATACCGCCATACCGGAAACGCGTCAATTCCGGTGCGAAAATTTAATTGTTTTTACTCGAATAACTAACTTATGTCCTGAATACATCCGGAGTTACATTTGACATAAACGTAGAATATACAATATATATACCTACATTATATATTGAATATATGTTTCAAATACATTTTTTGTTCCAAAAAGTACGTATGGCGAATATATTTTGAATATATTTCTCATACAACTCGTGTACAGTTGGAATATATTTGAAATACATGCACATATACCGCAAATATATTCGACATATATTTTTAATACATCGAAAAATGTATTTTTCGATATACTTTAGTTCCATGTGGGGTACGGTTTGAAAATTGAATTTTTTTGACCGGAAGTAGCGTCATATCGGAAACGCGTCGCTTCCGGTCGAAAAAAATTTGATTTTCAAACCGGAAGTGATGTTACAGAATAAAAAAAAATCTCTTCCAAGCAGTGACGCATAGCATTATCCGGTGCTTATTACGGCAGGATCCCATCTGGGGAAACTTAAATTCGAGGTGCATTGGCCACTTGACCTTTCTGCTCGAAGAGGTGTCGACGGGATGCAAAAAAAAAAAAAAAATTAGACGATCTCGACGGAGGATGAAATTCGGTTGAATCGAAGGGCGAAAGGTAAATTGGCTCGGTCGAGAGGAAGCTCTTGATTCGCGGGACGCGCCCGAAGCGTCGAGACTCTCGTGCTTTCCTTGACTCGGCGCTGGTTCGGTAATTGCCTCGAAAGTGGATCGTACATATCTACGTGTATCCACGTGAAGTCCAGTCACGGAATCCGTCAGGACGAGGTGGAGAATCTCTCCCTCGTAAACCTTCCGTCATATCTCATCGCGGATTACTGCACTCCACACCGCTTTTTCATTAAATTAACGAGGAATAAAAAATTTGAAAAAATAAATAAAAGTGACTTTTTTGCTTCAACCAGAAAAAAATTTACACCGTTCTCGAGCAAACAAATAATATTGCTATTAATCCTTACAATGTCAAAGCGAAACGGAACTTAAATTAAATATCCAAGTAAATATTTTTTTCAATCAAGAATACCTTCTTTTTATAAAATTTTTTTAATAAAAAATGTTATCAAATATCAAATACTTGTATTATTTAATACGTACTTGTATTGTATGTATCAAATTTTTAAGACTATCTGAATGTGTAAAAGGGCATTGCCCGTTGATAAATAAATAAATGATTAAATAAATAAATTCGCTATTTTTTTACGGGTTAAATCGATTCTATATTTATATCACTGCCGCGGTCACAAGGGCAATCGATAAGTGGATAAGACCACGAGGTGTGGTCGTACAACGTTCCCGGATGAAACTAAACAAGAAAAAAAAAAAATACCTATCGTTAGAAACACACAGCTCGCCTATGGGCGAAAGGCCTGACTGTCGCGCGATGCGTGTCCTTTTCTGCCAGCAATGAAATCTCCATGCCGTGACACGCGTCCCCCTGCGCACGGTTAATTTAAAGTCGGCGTGTGGACAATTCAACAATGGTACTCCGGCGATACACGGACTGATATATGAATAGAGGCTCGCCCCGGCGATGTCTCTAGCGATAATAAATAGCCTTCGGGCGGCCGATCTTCGCTCGATCGCGAACACACATTCACACGACATCTTTCAGTCCTGAGTAAAATTGACGCACCGTGTGCAACCTTCGGACAAGTGGCGGCACACTTGGCTTCAATCCTTCACCTTTGTTTTTCGCTCCGATAATTTTTATTCCCTCGGCCGAGACACGAGAAACGACTTTCCGCTACGCTCCGATTTTACAAAGCTATAAAAAAATTTATTACCCTCCATGTTTGTGTTAATATAATAATTTGTATTATTTTCACGTAGGAAAATATTTGACTGCATGTAAGCAATTTTTACGATTTTATTCTTGTAGTAAAATGTCTGTGTCAATACAATAATTTTTATTAGTTTATTTTTGCTTCCTCATAGAGGAAGCTTTATGATGGTGAAAAAAAAATTTTCGTGATTTTAATGAAAATTTCCGGATGTATGTGTGTGTGTGTGTGTGTGTGTGTGAATCAGACGCGAAAAATTCAAATGGCTATATCTCGGGAACGCCTCCACCGATCAAGCTGAAATCTTGTACACAGCTTGTGTGGTTAATTGTCAATGTTTTTGCTAAATATCGTCAAAAAATTTTCAGTTGTTTTTTTGGTACGCCATTTTTCATTTCTTCGAAAATGTCTGTACGCACTGTAGCGCTCGTAATTTTTTAGTTGTCGGGCTAAAAATGCGTACACAGATAGAATATCATCACCTGATGATCCCATTAAAATTTCACGAAAATCGGCCGAACCGTTTTAATTTTATGCCATTTAAAATTTTTTTAATTTCATGATTTTTTTTTAGACGCATTTTTTTCGTATTAAATATTCATCTATGAATAAAATAAGTGTCAGATTCGTGATCAGCGTGCAAAAATACGTGGAATTACACTCTTGGAGCGACAACTAACGAAAAGTTTACCGGGCATTGTTATAGCCAACATTTTTTAATACAAAATTTGTGTGAATGCAATAAGTTTTAGTATTTTATTTTCATAGTAAAATATTTGTGTTAGCATAATTTTTTTTGTTGGAAATTACGAGAGACAAATTACGAGAAGAAAATGGCACAAAAAAAATGGCACCAGTTCGCAACGGCGTTGCCCTTTCGGTTAGCCGGTGACGACAAAAAGTGTCGTAACGCAATACATAACGTGAAATTGATCGGTAAAATCGATCGATGCGATCGGTTGAAACACCTCTCCCAGATCGGTTGTAGTTGTGACGCCGATCCCTGGAGTACTCACGATCTCTCTGGTGTCTATGCACCGTGGAAACCGAAGGCGCGTGAACGCTCAATCAACGAGGCACGCAACATCGGTCTCACACATTTGACTCGCTCCGTCTCGTTTACCAAACGGCATTTATGGTTCTTACAATGCCGCTGCGGTATTTGTGCGCGCACGGCATCGCCACGACTGGCCGTGCACACAAGTCACCTTGGACAATGTAATAAATGATACAGCAACCTTTTGACTTAAAGAACGAATGAGGTGCGCTAACTATCGCGGCTGATAAATCCATGCAATTTGTGGCAAATTTAAGTAACCTTTTCATCGAGAGGCTCATTTTTATTTTTAATTTTAATTGAACCTTCCAGTATCGCAGATTCATTTTTGCTTCCTCATAGAGGAAGCTTTTGTGTAGACGCATTTTTTTAGGCAAAAATGCAAAACAATATTTTTTTTTTTAGGCAAAAAATGCAAAACAATATTTTTTTTATTTTTCCATCAATGACATACGTTGGGAAATATGCCACTTGAAAACAATGGCGGTGGTTTCAATTCGATATCTCGAAAAAAAAATTCAAAACCATTCTATATGCTAACACTCCGGAATTTCGGTTTGTTATCATATAGAATAGTTCCGAAAAAAAAAATGTTGAGATATCGAGTTAAAACCTCCGCCATTGTTTTTTTATTGGCAAGCAAAGCATAAACAAATAAAAAATAATAACTTAATAATACATTATATTAAGCATAAGTATATAAATAATTTTTGTTTGAGATTAATAAACATAAATCGAGATATTTTTTCTCCGACAGTTGCAACAAACTGTGACACTTTCGTGGATCGATTGTGTATCGGGTGTGAAGTGTTGAATTAATGAACGGTGTTTCGAGCGATTTGCGAACGAGCTGCGGTCGAGGGCCGGCACACGAGAGCTCGTGGGATTTATTTTTCATCGGATTTTTTGCACCAGCAGAAAATCGACAACGGCGTCTAAGAGCGACGACAAGATTGCGTAATTACGTTATGTGGAGGAAAGCGCGGTGTGTGTTATATCCATAAAGAATTGTGTGTCATTGGGTCAGGCGGATAATACACCGGGTACCGGTTCCTAATGTGTTCCATAATGTGTGTCCATATACGCATTGTATTCCCATGGTACGAAATAGCTCGCTCCTCCGCGTCACTGAGATACAACTCTTTTTCATTTCGCACTGCGTCCCTAGGACAGAAGTTTCTGTCTTATCGAAATATTATAATGTCCCGATCTAAACTTTCGTTTCCGCACGGCAACATCCTTTCGTTTCGTCATTCGAGCGTAATGCGCTGTTATTTGTCTCAGTCGGTATTTTTATTGGCGCAATCGCCGAGAAAACGTGCGCAGCCTTCGAGCATTATCCGCACGTACGAAGAATGCGCAGAGATAGGTGAGGTGTTTGTGTGCGCTGTCTGACTGAGGTATTCCTTACAGATGGTTGTTTGGGTATCTGATTGAGGTATCCGTTTGGGATGTTTGTGCGGGTATCCGATTGAGGTATCCGTGTGAGGGGTTTGTTTAGGTGCCTGAGTGCGGTATTTGATTGGGGTGGTTTTTTGGGTATCCGATTGAGGTGGTTGTTAGCATGGTGTCCAGCGGTCATTCAAGTCCTTGGAGTCCTGGAATTATTCTTGAATTATGTGTGACCTTCAAAAAGGTCTGGAATGTCCTTGAATTGTTTATTTCTCCGAAAATTTTAGTTTGTTTAAAAACGTATATTCAGATTAGTAAATGTTTTTGTCTTTTTTTATGAAGTGCCACGTCTTTTGACGTATTTTTTACCGCTGAACACGAATCCGCTGGCCTTTTTGGGGGTAAAGTACAGTTGGACATTGAAAGTCTCGATTTTGTGCCAGAAAATCGTATTTTTGGGATTTAAATGGAAAATATTGAGTTGGGAGTAAAATGATTGTTATATTCGTGATCAGCGGGAAAAAATACATCGAATATAGTCTTGAAATTAAAAAAAAATCGATTCAACAACGATTTTGCTCTTTTTGAGCCACTTTTGGAAAAATGTCTCAGCTCCCAATGGAGCTAGGAAAAATACGGGGTGTCCATCGTCTTCTACGGGAAAAAATACATAAGATAGGACTTTGCGCGAAGTTTTAAAATCGTTTTATCGTGCCGTTTGGGGACGTTGAAAAACGTGAAAAATGGATTGTAAAGGGGTGGGTGTTTGATTGAGGTGGTTATTTGGGTATCCGACTGAGGTGGTTATTTGTGTGTCTGATTGAGGCGGTTATTTGGGTGTCAGATTGAGGCGGTTATTTGGGTGTCTGATTGAGGCGGTTATTTGGGTGTCTTATTAAGGCGGTTATTTGGGTGTCTGTTTGAGGAGGTTGTTGGGTGTCTGATTGAGGTGGTTATTTGGGTGTCTGATTGAGGCGGTTCTTCGGGTAGCCGATTGACGTGTCTGATTGGGTGTCTCATTGAGGTATCCGTTTAGGATGTCCGTTTGAGATGGGTGATTGAGATATCTGCTTCAGAAGTCTGATTGAGGTGCCAGTGTCAATGCGATGGTTTGAATAAATCTGACGGTTAAAAAAAATCCAAAGGTGAACCAAAAATTACAGCCTCAGCGAGCGTGTACTGCACCCTTGCAGGCTGACATATAACGCATCTAGCCGAACGTTTCCGAGTCAAGATCCTAGGGTGTGGTATAAGAGTGGTCACAGGATCGAGGTCATCCGCGGGTCTCACATCACTTTCTCGACCCTCGTCCTCGTAGCTGCTCATGTTTGCGTGCATATATACCAAATGCAACGGCATCTATTCAACGCTCGCACACAGCATGCACTTTTACACGCCAGGCGCCTCGAGTTCCTTGATTAACTTGGCGCGCAGAGTCATGCCACCTCTCGAACGCCTTCGCACAGCTCGACGTCGTCGTCCCAGCGCCCAGATGCATGTCCTTTCAAGCCCTCTTAGCGTTTCTATCCTCATGCAACTCTGTCTCGCTTCCCGGTCGCCCGCACGTACTTTATTTTCTCACCGTTGATTTTTTTTTTTGATCCTGGAATAATGTGCCCACATGAGTCAATGCATCGTTGCATGTGACGCATATTCCCACGTGAATAAAGAAGGAATTATTAGAGCGAGACGAATACAACGATCTTGTACAAAAACAATAGTTTCGGGCGTTGAAAATTTATTTTAAAAAAATCTCATATCCAATAGAAGTGATCATTTATTTCGGGAACTCGAAGGTAGGAAAATGTTCGATGAGGCCGATTTTTATCGGCTGCATCGCAACGTCGAGATATAAAGAAGGAATTATTAGAGCGAGACGAATACAACGATCTTGTATAAAAACAATAGATACGGGCGTTGAAAATTTATTTTAAAAAATCTCATATCCAATAGAAGTGATCATTTATTTCGGCAATCGAAGGTAGGAAAATAAATGTTCGATGAGGCCGATTTTTCGAGATGCAAAGAAGAGTCATCGGATTTTCTCGCATTGAAGTCGGGTCGATAGATTCATTAGGGCGCTGCTCCGATTGGATTTGCGGCTCAATCGATCGGCTGGTGGAGTGGTAACTCGACGCTATCGCGAGTGCACAGTCATCCGTAAATTATTTATTTATATCTTTGGTCTCGATTTAATATCTGCTCGTCAATCGATGGACGTTAATGACTCGCGATACGCTTTATCCTGCGATTATTTTATGCCCGATATTTTGTTTATTTCGACGACGTCCTTCAGATTTTTCCGAAGGGGGCTGACTAATCGCTGAGAATTTCTACTTGATTGGAGAAGCTCTCCGCGTGAACGGCTGACCGAATTCCGCACTCAGGAGGACGGAGGAATAAGACGTTTGACCTACTGCCGTCTGTAAACACGGTGGCGTGCGTAAGACAGTTTAACGTTCCTACAAATCAAATTTATTTGCTTATCCGAGACGAGGAACATAAAAACAAACCGACAATTCGGCCAATGCCATTCGAGATATAACGGTTTGGGAATTAAAAAATGTCGTTTAAAAATAAAAATGTTGGGCCGAAAAATGTGGAAATATTTGGGAAGCACCTGCGATCTGTATTTCGTCGAACGACTGGAGCCGATTTTAATGTCCTCTAGCGATTTTATTGGGGGAGACCAAAACAGACCACGTGATCTATGAAATCGCGGTTTTAGAGATTTTTTGCTCTCCCGACGGGACTGATCGACATTTTTTAAATTTGCTCAGATCATTCGAGAGCCGACATATTGGGGGTGGTTTGTGAATTTTTTCAGATTTTTTCTGACCATGTTCAATAAATCGTGTGCTCTTCAAAGTTGAGACGCTAAACCGTTCGATTGCACTTCATCAACTCACCTTCCCTTGATGACGGCTCTGCGGCCAGCGATCGAATCTGAGCCGCGCTGGGTTCATTTTACGCGGAATTCTTCGAGCTTCAAAATGGACTTTGGTTTTTTGTTCTAGCACGTTTCCTTCCCGAGATATTCAATCTCAAATCCAGGACATCCGAGACTTCAACTTCGGTAGTCAAACTGAGGGTCGGATTTTAAGACATTAGTTTGATCTTAAGATCGCTCTTTCGACCGAAATTTTACTCAAACTTCATTGCATGCATCTATCTGAAGGTCGAACTTAAGATCGAACCGCAGTTCGAACTTGATTTTGTGGTTCACTTTGATCCAAAGTTCGAACTTGATTTCATGGTTCACTTTGATCCAAAGTTCGAACTTGATTTCGTGGTTCACTTTGATCTAAAGTTCGAACTTGATTTCGTGGTTCACTTCGATCCAAAGTTCGGACTTGATTTCGTGGTTCACTTTGATCCAAAGTTCGAACTTAAGTCCGAACTGAAATTCGATTGTAGTTCAAGTTCGATCTTAAGTTGGAAATCAAGTTCGAATTTATGACCAAACTTCAGCACGAAACGAAGTTTGAGATTAAAATAGATGACAAGCCCTCAACGAACGTTCAGTTCGGGCCAAACGTCGATCTCAAGAGCGATCTTAAGTTCAAGCGAACGTCTTAAAAATCAACCCCAAGACCGTACTGGGACGACACAGTAGGCAAAAAAAACGCGCTCACATGCGGCACAAACGTGTGGCTCTCCATAGCCAGCGTTTCGCGGTGGTGCAACGCGCGACAACTCGGGAAGCCTATTAAATGCAGGAAGTGAGGCAAGTCAACCAGGCAAAAGACCACCGCATAACGGGAGTTCGGTCCCGCGAGCGTTAGGCGCTCGTTCAGTCCTTGCCGACTATTCCCAGCGTCTTCTCGGGCGCATTGCCCGATCCGTTTCTTCGCCGCTGCACTCTTTCGCCCGGTCCGTTCCGCCGATAATTAGCCCGCGACGGAAATGCCGGAAAATCTGCTCCCAGAAGCTCTCGAACGGAAAGCAAAAAAAAAAAAACGACAAGAAGGCAAATAAAAAAAAAGACACAAAAACCATTCACCCGACGC
Source organism: Ichneumoninae sp. B BG-2022a (assembly GCA_030522725.1). NCBI lineage: Eukaryota > Metazoa > Arthropoda > Insecta > Hymenoptera > Ichneumonidae > Ichneumoninae sp. B BG-2022a. Next base: position 11,753 of record JAPYZD010004021.1, read on the forward strand.
ACGTATGTAGTTTCCAGCGTCGTGAGAATGAAAACCATGTTCAATTTGTATCGATCCCGGAAATTACATATGCCTTTTTTGTCAAACATAATATAGTGCGGTGCACTTTGGATATAATAACGGGAATCCGAGCCACAAAAAAGTGTGGTAATTTACCTCGATTAACCGGTTACATATGTGTATGCACATATATATATAATTATGTAAATATAGACATATGTGTATATATATAT
>JAPYZD010004022.1:0-13455 GCA_030522725.1 Ichneumoninae sp. B BG-2022a
GGGATGGGCACTGGCACGCTTCTTATAACCATTACAAGCTTACAGGTAAATTAAAAAGCGTCAATTTCGGAATACTTTTTAAGTTCAGAAAAAAGAATCAAAGAACATGATCGGTAACCGTTTTTATAAAGTCAGTCTCTGATGAATATAGAACATTCTGAGATGATGATACGATCAGTATGCTTCACCATTGGTCAAGTATTCATTTTTTATTGCAATACCATACCCGGACAAAGATTAATGGATCACAGTGAAAAAGTTCACAAATTTGCGTGCGTATTAAAAAGTTACGTGTTGCGAAAGCATGTCAGTCCGGTAAAACTCGCTATTTCTAGTTCTCTCGATATTCAACAGTTATCATTTGGACTGGTGCGATATTTCGGTGAACGCTCAAAAGCTCTTAATACTAATTCTGATTCGAAGTACCAGGCGTTGTGTTCTCACAGCCGGAAAAGTCTACATTATATCGGTGGAAAGTTTTGGTTTGGTATATCATCACGTTTTGAAGATGACTCCCAATGAAGCGAAACAATCGATACTATAATGAAAATGTTTCAAAACGGGTTTTTAAGGTAGTGCAGACATCGGTATCGTATTTCATAATATTCGCTCAGATGCTTTGATCATTCTACTTGTAAACGACACTGGGCCTTGATGATGCACATATTTTCTATTTGTTTGTTTGTATCTTACAATGAAAAAAACGTTGATAATGTAGGGTTCGATGACACGATTTTATTAGTTACGGAATAAAGGAAAAAAATTAAATAACAAAATTCGAATAACGTCGATTTGATTTTTTAAGCAAGATAAAACGAAACGATGTTATATGATTTATGGGTAGTTTATCAAGAATGTTATTGATTACTATACACAAGATTATGTGTAAAAGTTTGGTTACCACTTTATAAGTCATCACGTATTCGGTTGTATTAGCTGAGTATTCGGTTGTTGTAGCAGAGAAAAATGTTACAACCGACTCTGGATTCTCAAACATTGAAGTCCGTAACAAGTCCCGGATCGGGTAAAAAACTGTACATTATACGGACAAAATACGGATCCCGGACGGATCCGTCACGTACATTTTTTTTCCACGAGTTGCCTTGCGTAAGATAATCCTTCTTTGTTCGAAGAGTAAGTATGTATTGAAAGGTAAATAAATAAGTCGAGTAAATTACCTTGGGTTTGTTTTTTTATAATCAGAAATAGTAAGTTGCATTTACGGTACATATTACACTGTTATTAAAGTATAAACAAATTAACTGATTAGTAAGGTTTTGCCCTGCGCTCCTTGTCCCGAGTTTTTCCACCGGACTTGTACTCAGCTTGTGCCACAGCGGCAAGCGGCGATGAATCGCTTCGTTTCCACAGATTGAGGATACCCATTTCACCGCCGGTTACCAGACAATCGCTCTGTCAGAAAATAATAATAATAATACAATAAGAATCTGCAGTATCAAATTAATCGAAGTTCGATAAATCGAAACTTACCTTTTCATTGTACCAGCTATCCCGTACGAGCTGCTTGTTTCCGGTGAAGGAATAGGACATTTCCAAATTACCATTCGCAATGGACAGACCACTGAGTTCTCTGGAGTGTTATTACAATTAGAATTTAATTAGGATGAAACCTGTAGTTAACTCTCTTGACAAACATGTCAATTGCACTTACCCTTTCGCGCTTGTCGATCCAGTTAGCAAAAATGGTTGGCCGAAGACGTTCGTGTTGTGCATCCGAACTACGTAACAAGTGTCCTCATCCGACTGCTAAAATAGAAAATGTGTGGATTATTTCAAAAAATGTTCTGTTAAATAGATTCAATTACATTATATATAATTTATTAAATTGAATTAACGTTTGGCTTCGTCAGGTTGAATTATACAAATACATATAATAAATTATTAAACTATAATAATGTATTAAATATTATAATTTATTTTACGTACCGTGAAAGATTCTATGGCATTTCGATTGAATTTGGCGTACGGTTCGGCATCTTCACAGTCCCAAAGCTGAAGCCCATGGGTGTGGGTCGTGCAGCATATATTACCGTTGTTCAACCAGCCGAGCCTGTCCTTAAAATCGCATACCGACTGAATTATAATTGAACTGTTCGTATTTGTCATTGATCGAAAATTTGTAATAAATGATCATTTATATTAATAATCAATAATAATTATTATTGTTATCATTGTGAATAATTTTATTAATTTTCTTCGCTTACCACCGACGACTCCGTGTTTAGTGAATACTTGAGAGCCGAATCTTCATTGCTCTTCGTTAAATTGAAAACATTGATCAAGCCGTCCGTACTTCCGGAACCGAGAATATCCCTCTCCTTGGGATGAAATGCCAAGGTCGTCACATCGTCCATGTGCGATTCCCAGTAGCCGCCGAGAAGATCGCTCTTCCCTTCCGTTCTTCCGCTGTTGTATCGCAGATCCCAGAACAATATAAAAGCGTCGCCTCCCACATGCTCGCTGCCGGCAACGACGAGCCGGTCGTCTTTGCTGATCTCGAAACTGGCGAACGGTCGGAGCTTGCCGTCCGGTGTGCAATCTGTAAAACGAAGAGATTGATCGTTATTCGCGCAGTGACTGAACAGGGAAAATTTTTTTTAAACGAACTCGGTCGGTATCGATAAAATTTAATTAATTTTTTTTTCCAGGTTCAACAAATTATTAACGCCTTTATCTAACAATTGAACAGACGTAGATAATTTTGTTTTCGTCAGAAACGTTTAGCGCCCTTGAAGAAAAATGAATTACAGTCTACGTTACCGACTGAGTCCCAGTCGAACGGTGGTTCAAGCCATCGATTTCTTCGAACTACTGGGAGTCTCAATATTCACGTTAAAAAATATTACAAGAACTAAGAACGAAATTTCTCGGTCGATAATCAAAACTGTGATGCTATTTTTTCCAAGGGCGCTGAAACTTTAGCGTTCAAATGCTGTAGAATTCCACTAGGAAACTGACGGACATATTTCCGTTAGACGCTAATGTTTCAGCACCCTCGAAATAGGAGCATTACAGTTTTATTACCGACAGGACTCGGGTCGCCAAGCGTGTCCGACAATTTGGATCGGTGTCATAGTCAGGCCTGAAAATTTCATACACTCCGTCGGTAAAATCGTCTTACCCCTTATGGTGACGATAATTTTGCCCTTTGCCCTCAAATCGCAGGCAGTGATAATACCGTCTTGTGTAGCCGTGTATAAAATGTGTTTCGAACACGAACTGAATTTAGTTCCGACGATGGGCGAGGCGTTGCGATCGAGTTTTATTGTCCTGTCCAGTCGATCGCCCGCTGAATAAACGACGCACGAGTAATCGGACAATGTCGCCGCGATCCGAAATTCTGAGTCGCTGTGGAGATGAAAATTAAATAAATCAAAGAAAAATAAAGAAGGAAATAAATATATTTTCGACGATATTTACGTTTCAGTGCCGCAAAGTCCCAGAATGTAAGTCCCAGAAAGTCCATCCGTCTCCGTTACATTTTCCTCCGCGCGAATCGTTAGTGCGCATGTCCTTTTTCCGGCGTTGTTTCGCTTGCCGACACTATTTTCCGTATCTTTTTTTCTCGATGAATCTGCGATCTTAGGCATTATCGTTGGGTATTAAATCAGCGAAGGTCAAAATTGTCTATGTTAATTTTTTTTCATTCAGAGGTTAAACCTAAGGTAATCTCGGGGACGTTGAAAAACTGACGGATTTTATTGTTGCCAAGCAATTTGTAGGTTATAGCGGAGAGCTCGAGATCACGACAAATAGATGGATTCGTATTGCGCGGGCACGACGATGTGCAATTCACACAACGAGCAGGAAAAAACAGAAATTCCTTCTAAACGTTTCGATGTGCAACGAACTGTGCCGTCCATATATTTTTTACGATTAAACGAACGTTCCTAATTTCAAAGACGCTTCCTTCTTTCTCCGAGCGATCTACCGGCGAGATTAGGTTAGTGTTTCGTAAATTACGGTAACTTGGGTAACTTATACATAGTTACCATAAAAATCCCGCATCTTTACTGCAATTTAATTTTTCATAATTTTTTTTAGTTAAATTACCAACAGTCGAAGTAAATGTTTAGTCGGTAACAAAAATTTTCGCGAATCACCTACGTGAATATCTTTGGGCAATTTCCATCTACCCAAGCGACCACTTTCGACCTTAGATCTAGAGATGCCTACAGGTCAAAAACCTGTAAGCTTATTATAATATAAATATAATATAATTTTATTTGTTTATTTATTTATTTATTTGGCATATATGTAGTGTAACTCCGCATATGCTAAATAGTATTTTCCCCACGTTAACTAATTGACACATACAGCCCTACGCTTTTGCTGTTTATTTAAAATTTTTATTTAAAATCTCTACAAAAAATTTAATTTAGTGGATCGATCTTTCAATCGAAAGATCGATTCACGATGGTTTATCCCTGTCGGTAAATATCGATTCAAAGTATCGATATTTATTGAAGGAAAAATCGATTTCTCGAAGAATCGATCCAACACACGGAATCTCTACTCGGATCGGCCTCTCAAAAATCACGGTAAACTTCAATTTACTTGTCCACAATTTTCTTCTCTGCGATACTTTACCCGTCTCTAAAGTTTCCCAGCCTGAAAACATGCCCCTCGAAATGTATATGAAAACACTGCCTCCGTCATGGCTGACTCACAAACCTCTCGGTAGTAGTCTATAGGGCGCATTAAAGCCATGCAGTAGAATCGCTTTACGGCCGCTCGAAGCAAACAATCTAGACGAAGATAAAGGCATTAAGAAAAAAAAAAAAACGTTTACCCTCAAAAAACACACGATATCAAATGCTTCCTCGCGGGGCGTGGAGGACGGCCGCCAACAGCTGAGTCGCGAACAACAACCACAGTGCAAGAAAAAAAAAAAAAAAAAAAAAAATCGTAAAAACACCAAAAACCAACAAGGTCTTTCGGAAGGTATAAAAAAAAATTTTTTAAATTCTGATTTCGTGAGACGGACAAAGACCTGAAGAAAAAAAAAAAAGTGTCTCCAAAACTCCAGATGCTCAACCACCGCCACGGGACCTGATAATCCACCCACGTCGTCTGTTTGTTGTCACAAAAATAACTAATAAAATTTAAAAAATAATTTTTTTTTTTTAATAAAAAAATATTTTTTTGAGATAATAATGAACACTCTAAGCGAGTTCTGTTCACTATTTTGCTGTCCGCCGTGTCCGTCCAGGATCGTAGCTAAGTTGGCCTTTGCGCCGCCAGAACCGACGTACAGCTTCATCGAGGACGAGGGCTCCAAGTTTACGATATCCCTGTCGAAGCGAGCGGAATGGAATTTTTCGGAGCGAGAGAAGGAGTCCGTGGAGGGTTTTTACGCTCGGACCTCGCGAGGCAATCGCATCGCTTGCCTCTTCGTGCGTTGCTCGGCAACCGCGCGATTCACCATTCTCTTCTCGCACGGCAACGCGGTCGATCTCGGACAGATGTCGAGCTTCTATCTGAGCCTTGGATCGCAAATAAATTGCAACATATTCAGCTACGACTACTCCGGCTATGGAGTCTCTGGCGGTAAACCCTCAGAGAAGAATCTCTACGCGGACATAGACGCAGCGTGGCACGCGCTGCGAACAAGATATGGCATAAGTCCGGAGAATATCATACTGTACGGGCAGAGCATTGGCACGGTGCCTACCGTCGATCTCGCCGCGAGATACGAAGTTGGAGCGGTCGTTCTGCACTCTCCGCTGATGTCCGGAATGAGAGTCGCGTTTCCGAACACCAAGAGGACATGGTTCTTCGATGCTTTTCTGAGGTGCGGCAGAGGCTTTTTTCCTTTTCATTTTATTTGATTATTTAAACAGTGAAGACCCTTTTACAAAGAAAAGAAAATATAGTCTACTTGATTGAATGTAAATGGTGTAGTTAGGTAATGTTCTATGGTTTCTTTTTGTGTTAATCGTATTAGTAACTGACTTCTAGTAGAATGCCGATGTTACTTGCGGGGCAAGAAAAGTTTCCACATTTCAAGGCGGTCTCACTGGTCGTGCACCTGAAGCCTTGGTGTTTACTCGGGGCTGTCTAACAGACCAGCCATAATTTCTGTTCTTTTTTTGTTTGCGTAGCTTTGTTCAATTTTCAAATGAATTTATTATGATGCTGAAGATATCTGCATGACATCAATCTTTGTCTTTGCCAAGTGTTGAGCAATGCACTGCTTTATTCATTTGTTTATTTAACAGGAATAAGCCTTTTACAAAAAATATAATATGGTCCATTTATTTAGACTTGAGATAATGTAATATAATTTGATTCAAATGGTGCATTATTTATTTAGTTATTTATCAACGGGCTATGCCCTTTTACACATTCAGATAGTTTATAATTTGAAACATTCAGCATAAATACATATTAAATTCAAAAATAAGTATTTGCAATTCGATAACATTTGGTATAGATAAGATTTGCAAACAACACATTGAAATTGAAATGACTGGTTTGGAATTATCTACAATTATCTTATTACAATTTTTTTCCACACTTCTTCATATCACAGAAAGAGGTAGTGTTTGTGCAGGGTTAGCACCTGTTCAGTGGTAGTTCAGCACTCTTTGGCTTGATGTCCTCTCAAACTGCCCTTGAGACACCTCGAAATTCAAACTTTATGAAGAAAGCTTTAGATAGAAAAAAAAATTGTTCATGTGTAGAATTTTATTATCCCAGTGAACTTCCCAGAGCGAGGTTTACGCAATGCAAAACGCAGCCTTTATAACTTCATAAAATTTAGTATCATGCACATATCTTCAGGATCATAATTTATTTGATATCGATTTAATTACGTCGTTGTGTACATGTTGGATAAGAATTGTCCACAGAAACTAGCAAATTTAGATCATCCATGGGTGTCTTAGCGACTTTTACTTAGTCACATGCAGTACAGCATGAAAAGCTTTAAAGTGTAAAGCAATCAAACAAAAAATTTATTGAGCTGTGGCCAATGTGAATAATTTATTGTTTAACATTTTAACTCAAATGTGTCTCCTCTTCGGAAACACTTTATTGTTCTAACATTATCTCTCCAGATTGGGTTTGAAGTTGAAACATGAAACGAAAGAAAATTTTATTTGTTGTTTTCTTATTGAGTGCCCGAAGGAAAGCAAATAAATTGTGTTTCTATTTGGGCTCTGCGTTTGTAACAAAAATAAGCAATGCTTTCCACAGATAATATTTTTATGTGATTTTACTATGTCTTTGACACACATCCAATTTCTCACTTAAATTGTACGCTTGTTCCTGGTTCTTAAAATATATAATTTTTGAGACTTTTCTATTCAAACTCGCTATGGATCTTGTATCACAGATGTCACCAATTTTTTGTTTTTGTTACAGCATAGATAAGGTGCCGAAAGTTACGTCGCCGGTGCTTGTTATTCATGGGACGGATGACGACATAATCAATATCAGTCATGGATTGGCGATACACGAGAGGTGTCCAAAGGCTGTTGAGCCGCTGTGGGTCGAGGTAAATAATAATAATCATTTATTGAGCATTCTCAACAGAAATACTTTCATTTGATATTTACATATTCTCACATTTGGTGACATTACATATAATTCCTCTTATATGAGCTAGTGGACGGTTCATTTTTTTAAATGGCTTTTTTTTATCTTGGTGCTTCGTTATCGTTAACTTATCATTCGTTGGTTTTTGTTTTCTTTATCAAAGTTGCGAGACAATGAGTAAGATTCGGTTTGATTTTGTGTATTTATTAACAGATACCTCCTCGTACAATTACATACAACAAGCCAAGTCACAAATGTGGATTACATTTAATTTATTGTAATTGACTATTGCAATATTGCAATAAACATATATACTTATGAATATCATTGAGAGCGAAAAATACAAGGATATTAATATAAATAGCCTGGAAAGTTCTGGTCGCCACTGAGGACTAACTTGCTTGCATTGCGACAAAATCGACTGAATAACTAATCCATGAGTTCTACCTGTAAATAGGCATTACCCAGATTAACCAGTCTATACCTTGCAAAGTTTCTGACCGATTTTTGATTGCCTTTACAGAATGTTCGAGGTCATTTTTACTGCAATCCTAATCGCATCATGCATTTTTTCAGATAGAAAATCTTTGGAACTTGAGATCCGGAAAGCCAGCTTCATTTAATTTGTTATTAATTTATTAATTACAAACTGTTTTACATACATGACATTTTGTTCACAAAAGTTTTTAAGGTCGTACGTGAATGTCTTAAGTTTTCAGGTACAAATCTCGCAGGGTTGATGCTTACTAATACTTATTTAATTTTTTTTTATGATCCACTTTTCTGTTTCAGCAAAGTATAGCGTAAGGAAAAAAAATGTCTGACCAGGCTCCGAACCATTAAAGAAAATCTTGTTAGTCTTGCAGCATGACGTTTGAGATACCAGGGATAATTTCAGTCTCAATTGAGTATTTTAATGCAGCCAGAAACTGCAGAGTCGATTAACATAATTACAGTTTTTATTACCGACTGTTACCTTCGTTACCGACATTGCAATCGATTCTTCTTTATAAATTTCAGGGTGCCGGCCACAACGACGTCGAGTTGTACAACCAATATCTCGACCGTCTCAAGCACTTTGTCAGCGTCGAGTTGGTGAACTGACGCAAACTAAGCCTCTCCCATCCTCAGAGGGGGCAGGTGATGGGAGGTCTCGCGAACGCCGACGAGAGTCAGGACAATTCAATATCGAATTACTTGAACACGATAAGTCACGCGATGCTGCTATGCGACGACGAACCGTCACCGGTCTCCAGCGACGAGGTTTTCTTCATATGCGAGAAGCAGATAAAAGTAGAACCCGACGATACCAACCGAGCCGCCGACGAGGAAAACGACTCGGACGACAATCCTCGGGAGAACAACGAATCGGACTCGAGATCGGACTGCGAGGACGACTCAAAACTTAGAAAAACCACCACCAATCGATTGAATCGCACGAGAGGTTGCAAAAAGTCTCTCGACACCGGCAACCCTCAATCCGTCGATGTCGACGATAAAAATACGAATTCGAAGAAGAGCGTCAAGGAGGCCGAGAGTCAGACCTCCCACACTATTCTCGTAAAGATCCAAGTTGAGAACTGTTCGACCTGCCCAGAAAAATCGATATCCCTCTTCTCCCACGAGCCACCCGGAACGAACAAAGAGAATCCCTGCAAGAAGAAAAAAACCGTCGCCGTGCAGGTCAACTTCAATTCCATCGAATCCGTCGTCGAGTCTCATTGCGTAAAGATAAGCAAGGTCCGGTGCTGCAACAAAGCCTCCTTGCTCCAGAACGTCTCCAAGGCTAACAAAAAATCCTCCGCCGATAACGTAGAAAAATCTGACTGCAACAAGAGCACGGACTCGACAAAGATCTATCTCTGGAGTGGCAAGAGTGCGAAGAAAAAATCGATTAAAAACACTAGCGCCCCCGTCGTCGAGAAACCGAAAGCCCCACCAACTATTCAGGAACCTCCTCCGAGAGTTACCAACAGCGTCGAAAAAAATTCCGTAAAGTCGAAAAAATTACCGACTGGTTGCAGTCCATTGAAGAAACTCAATCGCTCTTCATTGACGATCGAGCCCGACAAGATAACGATTAATTTGTCGAAATATTCGCCGTGTGCGAGCAGGTTGGCGGCCAGTTCTAAGATTCTCTCGAGCAACTCGCCTTTGAGTCCGGATAGTCCTCTGCACGGGGTAGCGCGAAGCCCGCGGCGGATCGAGCACGTGCAGAGCGTCGACAGAGCGCCGAGAAAGAAGCCGACGGAGAAGATGACTCTGCAGGCGAGTCTCTCCTTGAACATCCAGCAGTATCAGAAGAGCCACCCGACACCTAGGAGCAGAAGCGTTGGGGACAGTTGCGTAACTTCGCCGACGAGCGAGGCCACGACTCTCAGCTACTCGCCGACCGGTACCGAGATACTCTCGCTCGAGGAAGTCGGCGCTCAGAGCGGCTCGAACGAGGCGGCGGGAATTTTCGTCCTTCCCTCGACCGATATGAATGACAAATTTAAGGACGATTATTCGTGCCTACGCAAGGCCAATCTGGAGACCAAGTGTTAATGGTTTTAGGATTTTCTGCAAAAACAAACAAAAAAAAAATGATAATAAATAATTAAGGTTGCACTTGCGGTAGAGTCAAGTCGATGAGTACCGAGATTTCAAAATGATAAGAACTCTAAACTACAGGGGACTTCGAGTACTCGGTATTTGAGGCAGTCAAAAGCTGTACTCGAAAATGACGCGAAGAATACTTCGGAAACTTTCCAAGTATAGCTGATTAATTAATACATTAGATATGAAGAATACCTGGTCAAACCACCTATAACAAAGACCCAAGCACCAATTACTCGAGGTACTTCGGGTAGTAGAGATACTACAAGTACGCAAATTATATAATTTGAATACTTGTAGTATTTCTAGTACCCGAAGTACTTCGAGTAATTGGTGCTTGGATCTTGGTCATTGGTAGTTTGACCAGATCTTCTTTATATTTAATGGAGGAATAAATTTGTGGCAATGCAGTTGTTTGAAAAATAACTCCGTCGATGTTCAGTTATTCTGGGTATATCGAGTTACCGTTCTTCATCGTTACACGATTCTCTGCACTGAGTGGAGCTCCTTATACCAGGTTGGCCCTAGTTCAAAGTAGTTCCTCACTTAAAGCGTGTAAAAATATTTTTTGAAATCTCAGCACTCGACTAACTTTATCGTACAGCAAGGACTACCTTAAATAAAACAAGGGCTCTCGACTATCGACTGTGAGGAAGAAATGAAAATCTAACATACAATTCGGATAAGCTTCTACTGGGTGGGTTCTAAAAATAAAAATTAAAAAAACAATCATTCTCATCCATCGCGCGGACGACGTGGAGCGTGGACGATTTTAACTTGTGATCGTCTGGCTTCGCCGGAGTATACGCAATACTGTTTTCCCCCCTTGAATCGACAAGTTGTTTCTGGAAAAAAAATGAAAAATATGAAAAACATTGTCAGTGCCAAAGATGAATATTGCAATTCGCCATTACCATGTAGCGGTAAACGCGAGAGAGGGAAAGGGAGAGAGAGAGAGGGAGGGATCCATAATCATTTTTCCAAGAAACGATTTTTTAATTAAGTTTTTTACAATAGTGTGAAAAACCAGTTGTTTACCAGATGACTTTTATAAGAACAAAAAAATACAATGAGGGAAAAAAAAGAAAAAAAAATTAATAATGATAAAAAAACACTTATCGTTCTATCTCTTGCTGATAGACACCTAGCCGGTACCTGACTCGTAAACTAGTGTATCCGCGGTGTACTGTCTATAGCGAGAATGGCTAATACTGCCCCGATTCATCCTCGAATATATTTCTACTTCTGTGCTCTAGCGATGAAAAACTTTTATTATAGCGATATCTAGAGATTAACCGATTGTAACGAGTATGAATTTTACCTTGTAGATTCGTAAAAATAGTGTAAACAACAAAAAAGAAAAATGAAAAAAAAAATAATAATTGCAAAACACAAAACCGTACCCACCAAATATTGACAAGTGGAAATCTTCCATGGTAGTTGTTAGTCGCATAGAATCGTTGAATGAGAGAAGAAGAAAAAATTGAGCGAATATAACTAATATTGCGGGAGAAAAAAAAATGGATGATGCAGAGTTCGATGCAAAATATTGTGTCTTACGGTGATGAGGAAGAATGAAAAAACAAAAAAAAAATAATGAGAAGAGGACGAAAATAATCTTTTACACGAGTAATAATAATTAGTTATGCGAAGAAAAAAAATAAAAACAAAATGATAAAAAGCTAGGGACAATATCATTGCCAAACTCGTGTAATGAGTTAGTTAATTATCCGATGATGAGTGTTGTACGCTGTTTAAGAATTCTTGACGTCACGTTTTTTCCAACGCCACCCCCCCCCACGCCTCCCCCCCACCCTCTCCCCCGTCACTGCTTCGAAATTAACATTATTTACCCTGGTGATGTAATATTTTTTTTATCATTGTAAACCTAAAATGCCCTATAAAATTGATTAACGGGGTTTCCATCGATTTTAGGCAGCAAAGCGCGCTTTATTTTTTTTCTCGATCGCCAATTATTTTTTCGAAAATACCTGATGACCGATTGTTCTTAACGATAATCTGATCACGTCAAAAAATTATAGGACTACATCCATTTTTTCCAAAGCCGAAAAACGAAAAAAAAACTGAGCTAAGTTTTTAAAATATTTATACCTGGAGATTTCTTTGCTTGGCCGGAATACCGTTAAGAGCATGTGCAATACCGCTGTCGGTAATAAAAACTGTAATCAACTTTTCTCATGGATTCTTGCATATACGGTCAAAAGAAAAGTCTCATCTGAAGCGGATATAATTTCGGCTTCCCATGAGACTTTTCTTTTGACCGTATATGAGAGATCCAGTGAGAAAAGTTGATTACATTTTGTTATACCGACTGAGCCCGGGATGGACGGGGGGGGGGTGTTTCATATGGTCTTAAGAACGATCATGGCTGGGGGATTTTTTATCCATTTTTTTTATCGCTACAAAATAAAATAAACAATGTTTTGACGCCTAAAATCCATCCATCTACCCCTTAACAATTGTTGAGTACTTATGTTTTTTTTATTCATAAAAGTAATTCGACGCGGAAATGTAATAACATTTTTTTATATATGGCGATAAATACTGTTGGATGCTAGTATTATAAAAAAAACATTTATAAAGATTTATATACTTCATAAACTTATCAATTCACAATCGTTGATCCAGAAAAAATTAAGAAGAAATGTCGATTTCGATGTCAAAATAGCTGCCCATCCCCGTATCAATCAAGGATGTAAATATATTATTATACATACACACATACACACGTTAGAGTATTTTTTCTGTATCACACGTCTGCACAGTAATATGCCCAGTTTGTTAAAAAAAAAACAACAAAATTGTTCATACTTTTTGCACCGCAATTGGGGTACGTGCTACTAAGTTCAAACAAACAAAAACAATGTAATTGCAAATTGCGCCACAAAAAAGGCAAACGACGAGGAAAAAAAAAAACTAAATGTTTCCACTTTTAACTTTCTTTCGGCTATCATTAGAGTGATATGTACTATAAAGTTTTCCTCGCATATTATGTGCGAAAATGATAGACTCCGAATTTGTTAAACTGTGTAATCGAGCAATTTTGTCATAATTCGTTTAAATCTTTCATTGTTTTTTATAAGAACAATTCACGGTTCAATTTCAATACTCCTTCTATTAGTTTTTAGAATTTGCGCATCCCGGTGTTCAATTCTCGACGTGGTCGTTTTCAGAGTTAAATATTAAATATTAAATATTAAATATTAAATATTAAATATTAAATATTAAATATTAAATATTAAATATTAAATATTAAATATTAAATATTAAATA
>JAPYZD010004023.1:0-15177 GCA_030522725.1 Ichneumoninae sp. B BG-2022a
TTTTTTCAGATTTTTATAACATTGGGAAGTGTTTGCAATTCTTGCCCGAATTTCTCGAATTTAGGCAAAATGAAAACCACTCGCTCCAACCTCCTTAATCCGGGTTCGAATCCCGGTGATCACCATATGTTTTCTCTCGTCGACACTTCGCCCGTCCATCTGCAATACAAGTATCTACAAGTCCCCAAACTCTCCGCTCGATCATTACAGGCTCCTGGAAATGAAAGTAGCCCAATCTGCCCCGTGACAGCTGCGGTGTGACCTCTGTATATCTTCGATACATCGCAGACACAAGACCGAGCGGGTACATTAGACCTCCATTATCCCACCGGACACTTATCGATTGGACTCTTTTCGGAGGCCCTGGATGGGTGTTTGGGGATCCAAGAATCCGCAGGGCACGACCGGACCCATTCTAATCATCTACCTCTACCTTCATTCACCGCGTCCTAAGCAAACGGCGATTTCTCGCCCTCATGAATTCGGGATTTCTACGGCAAGATCGCACCGGCGGCCCTTTATATCGTAACACGAAGGCGTTGGGTTTGATAAAAAATGATTAAAAAAATATGGTTGGCTCAAGCAAATTTTGTCTCAATCAACTATATGGCTTGGGTCAATACGTCCGAATAGATATGTAGATAATACGAACAAAATAATTCGTTGTTTTTCGAAAGTGAGAAAGTCTACAAGCAACATGACGCTAGGTGACTAAAGACGAATTTTGTTCCTAGTAATCAAATGTGTATTATATCCGACTTGTTTATGTAATTGAGTGAACATACTTCTTGATGCTTCAATTAGATCTCTTTTTTGAGTGATCAGAGACTGTGCTTATGGAATAAATATTTCATTGATGGCTGAAGGACTTAGGTCGATGGCGAATTGACAATATATTTATATTCTTAAGACAACTTACACTATGTAATGTTATGTATCAAAAATTGTTCCATCTGGAATATTGTCAATAAATCCACTACTACTACTACTATTTTATTGAAACAACAAAACGCATGTTGGAAATAAAAATGTAGTTTGTTCACTTCATATAATAAGGGTTGAAACAAAAGTTGATAACGTTGAAAGAAACCATTACTCACTGTAAGTAAGCAAGTCGTATTTTTCAAATTATTTGCAATCCATATAAAAAAACTTAGGGCGATAAATTCACATTGGGAATCCTCAATCAATACCTCGACTCAGTCATTCGAACACAAAAAGATGTCTTATCCGATCCGCAATTTACCGACAAGTAGCGATCTTTTAATTAAATTTACTAACCAGAAATGTCATGCTTCGTGAAGATGTCCAGCTCTGCCGCCGGAAGGGCATTTACATTGGACTTGTGGCCAATACGCCCTTCCGATGTCAGACTGTCGGTGTTAGCGCAAAGTTTGCCCGACTAGAGGAGCGAATTCAGTCTAACCGGTGACCGCATTGAAGGTGGTCCCTTAAGGCTTACATCCTTTGTAAAGTTACCTCACGGCGTTTCCCCCATCGAACGCTATCTATTACCGATTGACCGACCACTACAGAGTGGCCACGTCCATTAGGCGATCGGCTATTTCTATGGAAACCAGCTTCCCACCTCTCAGAACTTTGAACCCGTCCGTAAGATCTGCATTTCCACCAAGAAAACCGGAGCCCCTGGGGGTCTTAAAGGGAAACTTCAACCAGTCGGCTGCGAACCCAAAAGGCACTGAGCCTGCAAGATAGGCGAGGTAAATGACCCATCAAGGGCTTTTGCTGAGCCCGCCATCGGAATGGTGACGGGTTTTCCCGACTCCGATTGGCCCGCTTATGGAACGTATAATGGAGAACAACTGTCGGACAATTCCACGCTGGAGAAACCGAAAGAGCTACGTCACTCGGAAGTTTCGGGTCCGCTGGAGCGACGAAGCCACGGTGTGCCGCTACCGCCTGCGGTCTGCAGTGGCAGTGGCTGTGGTGGAGGTGCGAACTGGTCGGACGTAATGCGAAGAGTAATACACCGCGAGAGCGAGCTGGTGGTCCAGCCGGACGACCGGGGCGACGTGTCGACGACAACACACGGGGTAGCCGGCGAGTGAGAGAGCTCGCTCGATAGGAGCGGTGCATGTGCGGAAGCACAAGAGATCCCGGAGGAAAGCCGCGGCGAGAATTTCATAGCTCGGTGTATTTGTCGTTACGCAATACCGTGACTGCCAGGCAATATTTCAATGGCCTCTCTGTTGAAGCTACGTACGGTGTGCACAGCTAACCCACACAGCGACGGAGCATTAGGCCAGATGACACAGGAGAGGACTGTTCTGGTACCCGCGTTCACACATAACTGTTTGGTTTCGCTATACCGGGTTTCGGCTTCGGTTGCGGCAGATATGCCAGCTATTATTGCTACTGCAATGTGTTTCGCTGATGCGATTAATCAGCGAACGGTCGGCAGCAGTGCGGAGGGGCCCGATGATCCCGAGCCAAAACGCATTGCGGTTATTGTGTCGCGGAACTATCGGAAGAGACATGTGGATAAGCAGGTGGATGGAAGGAAGTGGTGCGAGGGGAGTGCGGGCAGGCGGCGTACGCTGGCGGTCATTGGTGGCGGGTTTTTCTGGTTTGCTAGTTGTTGTAACGATGGTCGAGCTCGAATGTCACCTTTTCGTCCCCTCCATCCGTCTCGCTAATACAATTTACGGCACCACCCGCTATCAGGACGTTTCCACAAGGACGTGCACGTGCATCCTACCCTTTTCTCGGAAGACCTAACAACGCCTATTTTCCCATTTCCCGAAGATCTGCCCATACATTACGCAAACTTATGTCCGGAAAGGCTACTCCGATTTGCTCAATATCGACTAAGCTTCAAAGAATCTAATACCTGCCTTTTCCAGAACTCTCCGACTCCCAAATCCTCGCACCATTGATCACGCTTTCCCACTGACAAACCTATAAGAACAACCCTCTTCTAGGGTAGTTAGTTAGTATGTCACCGAAGTTCTGTATGACAACTTCACTCTGTCAGTTTGCGCTTTAACAAACGGGTTAGAGCAGTTCAGCAAGTGTAAAACGAGTATTTCCTTTCTAAATTGAGTTGGCTCCCGAATTGGGTACTCGAATTAAAGAAATCAACGTTAAATAGGGTAAAAGTGGGGAATATGGGCCGAACCATATACCATTGATTTACGTGTTAATCGAGATGGGCCATATTCACCACTTTTAACCTAGTCAACGGCAACGTCACAATATCTTGCTCGATTCCGTTAAGACATCAAGCAAGGCAGAAAAACCAGGCATCAATGACTGGCAGCTGCCAGTCATTGATGCCTGGTTTACCCTATTTAACGTTGATTTCTTCAATTTGAGTAGCCAACTCGGCTACAGAACGCCCGTTTTATATGATAGGGGAAAGTTTTAAGCGAATTTGTGTCGTCAAGCCCCGTTGTTTCTTGATGTTCCTATAATTATTGTTAAAATAATTATAGGAACATCAAGAAACAGCGGGAATTGACGACAGATCTTCGCTCAAAACTTTCCCCTATCGCGCTACATATACTTGTCTATTTTCATGGAGAGCACGCGATGAGTTCTTCGGCTCCGGTGGCTCTTTTGCCCACTTCCTTATCCGAAACTCACTCGCGTGGCCGCGCACGGTCCTGAGCTGCGGGACTGGCGACGTAGCAGTGGAAGCGCGGGAGCGCAGGCGAGGGCAGGGAGTAAGAAGGGCTCTTGAAAAGTACAGGCTTTCTTGCTTTCCATTCGCAGAACTCACTCAGCGCCTCGGCTGTGCATGTATAGGTATATGGAGAAGTTTACGCCGAAGAAGACGTCGTACTTGAAGAAGTTTCTTTCTCATCTTCCATCTCTTCACCCGTAGCTCCGGTGACTCTCACGTTACTCCATTGTTTTTGCCGTATTCTCGGGCATTCTAAAGTGTAGGCACGAAGGCGCTGATGGAACCGAGCTAAGGGAGGAGACACGAGGAGATTGGATAAAGGAGAAAGAGGAGCACCTAAAGGGGTCCGATAACGAGGAAAACGCGTCACAGACGAAACTGGGATTCGTGGCGGCCGCCGGGATGGACGAGGCGTAGCTTCGCGGTAGGCTTTTCTTTTCAACAAGTGCCACGTCGACGACGAGCTAAATGATATGAGACAAGGCTTTAATCACAGAAGAGACGCTCAGCGGCGAGAGAAATCCTACGAATTTGCAGGACCGCATGGAGATTTCAGTTAGGGTAAAAGTGGGGAATATGGCCCGGTCCATGTATCGTTGATTTACATGTTAATCGAGATGGGCCATATTCACCACAGAAGATCTAAATGGCGGAATGTCTCGCTGAAATTTCGATATGGACAAATATGCTTTTCCAAAAACTTTTTATCTCTATGAATTTGCAATGAAACGTAACAAATCCCAAAAAACAACACATGTCATGATTCGAAGAAACTGCTTGCCAAATTTTGTCAAGAGATTTTTGGTCGATTCCGTGACCACTGAACATGGTAAAACACGCAGTCCATAATTTACTTGACGGCCACCGTTTATTTGGTTTAAGTAAAGTATTTATTTTATTTAAATAAATATTTATTTAAATAAAATAAATATTTTACTTAAACCAAATAAACGGTGGCCGTCAAATAAATTTTTTTTCTGTGTGCATCTTTTCTACCTCGGGCATTCTGGAGTTAAAAACCGAGTTCGTTATCCGCATAATTTGTCCTCCAACCAATACTTTGAATCAGGCATCTTCTTCGATGTCGGAAACAGTAAGAAATCCCCACTCGTATCAACCAGGAATCGACGCAGAGGTAGAACGAAACCCTTCAATGAAAAAAGCACCCAATTGGAAAGACAGAAGATTGGAGTGACTCATCTCGTCGGGAAACACTCGTTCCCGTTTTGGCACGAGAAGCCAGGGGTGAATCGACAAACCGATGTCCGAGCGGACAAGTTCAAACATCGGGAGGCCAACGAAGTTGCCAACGACTGCTAAACGAAGTGTCGTTACCCAGCGCGCCGGATAATTCGTTGATCGGGTCTTCGATACGGTGACTGCCTGAGGGGGGGGAGGGGGGGGGGTTGAGCGAGTGGAGGGCGAACGATCGAGGACACAGATGAGGGATTAATTAAACGCGGCGCCGTGTCTCGACGTGTCGTTGACTTTCATCCCCGGGAATTAGCTAATGAATTTCCGCGATTCATCGCGGCGCACCGGGGCGTTGTAGCCACTCGCGCTTCCGTTGTGTCGATCTCCGCGAGAGCCGCACACACGTTCGTCCACTCGACGCTGTCATCGCGCGTGTTCGCGCAGAATTCGCACACCGGTTAACCGAGAGTGCAGACAGCGGGAAACGGCAGTCACAAGTTGGTCGTTGAACTCGTGCCAGCGTTTAGACAACCGTATCGAATCGAGAGACGCGCCGCACGAGCGCTGGTGAAAAACACTTCGACCCAACCGTCCGATTTCCTCGCCACACGCGCGTCCTTCATTCAATTGTTGTCCTCTCGATCGAAGCTTTTCTACCGGTAATCCGCGGAATCCCACCGGACCGAGAACCGTTCGATCGAACGCTCGACGTCACTGATAATTTAATCAACGAGCACGCAAGTACCCACAATTGCATGATAATTGCGAGAAAAATCGTATCCACCAAATCGCGTAACCGATGGATAATCGGATACAATAATGTTGGGCGGAGCGGATTCTGGAGCGAGGGACAACTCGATTTGAATTTGCAAACGCACCGGCGCATCGCCTCATTGGAATATACATGTATGCGAACCGACTCTCCACGTGAACGATTTATTGTGCGACCTGCTCGGCTGTGTGTGACTGAAATGGCTGATGCGTTATTATTCCCAGTTTCATACATACGTGTATAGGGGAGAGCGGGGCAAAATGGGTCAACGGGGCAAAACGGGGTTTTTGGGCCAAACCGATAAATCTTCCTATCATTTTTGGATCGGACAAGGTGGCAAAACTGAGCAGAAAAGCCTGACGTATCGATGGGGCGAATTCGGACATCGAAAAATTATTGGAAAATGACGTTTTGCCCAAAAACCCTGTTTTACCGCGTTGCCCCATTTTGCCCCGCTGTACCCTATGAATAAGCTGAGAGCGCGACATGCGAGTCGTTCGCCTCATTCCAATGCCATCAACGAAACGGGTAGCAACGCCTCTATTTCGACCCTCTGGAATCCACGGTCGCGATTGTGAACGTGTGAGCAATAGGCGAGAGAAAAAAAATGAAAGGGGAATGGAGAGACAAAAAAGCTGTACGAAGAAAACCGGTAGGTTGTGCAGGTGGGTTGATAGCTCGAGGATGAGTGTATTTGGCACGAGGCCAGCGCCGTGAACGGGCTGCGGTGTAAGGGAGATGAAGATACGAGTGTTGCGGAGATATTCGCGAAACGGGAGGGGGACGCTGCGAAATCGAGCACGCCTCCTCCCGGCTAGGGTTGCGAGTTACGGAATAGAGCGGGACCGAGCAGTTTTCCGACCCCCGGGAGACACAGCGGAGCCCGGAGTATCCGCACGACACAGCACCAACACTGGTAGCTGCTTTACAACAGGGTAGAACAACGCGCCAGTAACGCGGTCGTCATCGCGTTCGTCGTGTTGTATCCCCGATCGGTTCAGATCTTCGCTATCGGGCGGGTTTCCCTCAAACTCCGATGGAAACAGCTGACGCACTGTATTATGCATAACAGGCTGATTTTCCGCACAGCAGAATTGCTAACTGAAGTTGTTCTTTGGGTTCTCTTTTGCGGGTCGAGGACATCTTCGAATTGAATTACTGACAGTAATGGGGTGTTGTTGGCAGTTGTAGGGTTTTTTGACAATGCAACCAGACTTATACAGTAGGTCGCTTCCCGAGTAGAAATTTTCGAGCGTTACATCGGGCCCTGACAGGGTCCTCATGAAGCCTGACAAGGCCTTATCAGGACCCTATCAGGGCCCGATGTAACGCTCGAAAATTTCTACTCGGGTTATCCGACCTTCGATTATCCGAGCCTTCGTGTTATCCGAGCTGTAGGGTCGGGTAATACGGAAAACTCGGATAAAACGGATAAAGCAACATGCCTGCGTGCAGAATAGTCTGTAACTGCTACATTGTTGCATACGCGCTTAAAGTTGGAGAAGTTTGCTACGTCTTTATATTGCGAGTTGTAAATACATCAGTTCCCATTATAGAGTCAATGGTAGGACATCGTGATGTCTCGAAGAAGGAAAAAGTCGGAAATTAATTAATAAAGTTAATGTTTATATGAAGACGTGTGTTATTTTTTAAATATATAATAGAGGAGTACAAGTTTGAATTAAGGTATAGGATCGGATAATACGGAAAACTCGGATAAAACGAATAAAGCAACATTTAACTGCTACATTGTTGCATACGCGCTTAAAGTTGGAGAAGTTTGCTACGTCTTTATATTGCGAGTTGTAAATACATCAGTTCCCATTCTAGAGTCAATGGTAGGACATCGTGATGTCTCAAAGGGAAAAATCGGAAATTAGCTAATAAAGTTAATGCTTGTATGAAGTGGTGTGTTATTTTTTAAATATATAATAGAGTCGCACAAGTTTTAATTGAGTATCCGTCTTATTCGGATAAGACGGATACTCAATTAAAACTTGTTTTCGCTTATCCGACGTACGCTCTCTCCACATTATCTCGGATAAACGGGGTTCTACTGTAGTTAGATTGACACAATGGGCTCCTTTTGTTTGATGTTGGAATCATGTGTAGGTTTTGACTCTTTCTTGTTGTTGTTTTTCTTTTACTTTGCGCCATATTAATTCTCGGGTTATTTGGAGTTCTGTTGGAGTTCGGTCAGTTTGTGTGGAGATCTGTGTGGGAGTGACTGGTGATATAATGCGTAGCGAGCCAATTTAGTGATATACGGACTGCTCGTGACATCATCAAATTTTCCACATCACATTGCGCCCCCAGCTCCCAAATTTGACATTGCCCTCAATTTCGCTACAATGCAACCCGCTGGGAACCAGCGGTGTCGCTGTGCGTTAATTTTCCCTGTAGTTTACACTGGGATCCAACCAATTGGCAATCATGGCCAAACTGTTAAAATATGGTCAATTCGGTTGCCCGGATATTTTCATCTACCCTCCAAGGCAAGAATAGATTTTATCACGAGACTGCGACATATTGGTAGCAAAAATCCAAGAACGGTTGCTATAAGCTGATTTCTTATTCTTAAGAGCCGTGAAAGAGACCAAATTTCCGGATGGTCCATTTGTGTATCGCATACAATATGTTACATAAATCGACTAGCCCTAACGATCCGTGGAATTCAATTTTTCTCAGAATCGATAGAGCCACTTAAATTTTATAAGAAATCGAATTGTTTAAAATGTCACCCAAAATAATGATTACACGAGCAAATTAATCTTTGTAGTGAGCAAAGCACCAGCAAGCCTAGCTAACAACTACTGACTATATGCTCCTAAGAATTTTCGACATTGAACAAACCATCGAACGGCTTTATGTAGATTCTTTATGCAAAACTGCTATCCGGAGAAAAGTCCACTTGGAGAAAACACAGTTATGCTTATTTTCCGAGGACATTAACAATTAAACACAAAAAAATGAGTTCATGAAGTTTTTAAAGTTTCCCAAATTGTTTTTACATATTTACACGGGGTTTTTCATTCCGTTGACAGTCAACTTTTGTCATCGGAGTTCGTTCGCTTGAGCGAATGTCTCGCTCACGTCTTCGTTGTTCCGTCTGCTGCCTCGAGTTCTCCGTCTTATTGAGAAACTTCGGGACAGCTTCTCTGACGCTTTATAATACGGCTCTTAGATACGCGCAGCTGAGCTCAACCGTGTCAAAAACAAATGCAAAAGCTCGTTCGGAAGTCTCGGATCCTCCAGCTCCGACGTTACAGCGCACAGCGGATCTGACGTTGTGGTGCGTAACGGATATGACGTCACAGCGCATCCTCCCGACTGTGCTTGGCTCCAATCATTTCGAATTATGACACTTTCCGCGGATCATACACCCCGTGTACGTTAATGCTTCTCGAGAGCGTTCTGTTCGCTGTTTCGCGGGAATTTCAACCCGTTGGAACTTCAGCAACCGTTTCACCGGCTGCCGTGTAATGTTTGAACTGGAAAGTGCCAATGTTGGCAGCGGAAATGTGACCTTGTATGTGTGTGTATGTAGCATTGAATAGCGCACAGTATCTCGAGTTCCACTTTGCCTCCATCTACCTATTTACCTTTTACCCAATTACTATAGGGTAAAAGTGGGGAATATGGCCCGGTCAATATATCATTGATTTACTTGTTAATCGAGGTGGGCCATATTCACCACTTTTACCCTTATCAATATTTCAAGAGAAATGGGAAAAAATATCCCGAAGAAAATCGCTAAAGGCAGCTTCAAAGGTATTTCTATGCATGACAAAACGTCATCATACCATACTTGTCGGGCCTTCTGACGTGCAGACTTTTCGGAAAGAAATTCAGGTAGACATAATAACATTTATTTTGAGTGAATTTTGTTTGTCCCAAAACGGTCCATTAATAGAACCTCCAGATATCTGCAGGGTCGTACTTGCGAGCGAGGCAAAATGGCACAGTAGGGTAAAACGGGATCATGAGACAGAACGTAATTTTCCAATAACTTTTGGACGGTGAAAATGATCGTATGTGGGGAAAAACGGGTTTGAAAATCCGGATGTGTCGTTGGGGCAAAATGGGGCATCGAAAAATTATTGGGAAATTGAGTTTTGCTCGCACTCTCCCGTTTTACCCCGCTGTGCCATTTTGCCTCAGTCTTTCCTACATTCATGAATTCATTTTTTTGTCCAACTTTCAATGTCCTAGGAAAATAGAAATATCTATGTTTTCTGCAAGTAGCCTGTTTTCCGGATAGTAGTTTTTCATAAAGAGTCTACATAAAGCCGTTCGATGGTTTTCCATTGGGATCGATGTGAATTGATGCGATTGGCTGGTTTCCATTACGGAAGTGTGCCAATCGATCCGTTGCACGGTTCCAAAAGAGCATTGACAATGACAATTTCCCTCTAAAATAATGAGAATAATTTCGCGTCGAAGATTGACTTCGACGCGAATCCATCCATGTAACGCGGTCATCGGTGAATTCGTTTGTGCAAAAAACACGGTTCGCAGACGTTCTACAACCGCAGAGCTATCACATCGAACGATGTACAAGATCACAGGAAGAGAGACACTTTCAACTATGTCCACTATTTCTTATTTTATTTCTCCAGTAGGGCACCGATATAACCGTCACCTACGATCTTTCGAGCCGATCTTTCCGTTGAAGCAGCATCGAGGACGTAGCGGAGTTGTACATATGTGCGTATCATCCATCTCGAACCGCACCTAAGCTGGCCGAAGCTAAACTTATATATATATATATATACACGCGTAACAGAGTGATTCAGAATAAATATCAAACCTTTTCTTGGACGGCAGATGAAAATATCCGGTAACTACCTCGTAGTATTTCAACCCCCGGAAGAAAACTCATAATTTTCCAACCCTATCTTCTTCTGGCTATTACTTCGCTTAAAATCGATATTTTTCATCTCTGTATTCATGGATACGTTACTTTTCCAGAATTTAATTTTTTACATAAATCAATATTATCGATAAATCAATATTTCCCGCCTCTATACTTCGCCTGGAATCAATATGTGTCATCTCTATCTCTATGGATACGTTGCTTTACCAGAAATAAATTTTTTTCCATAAATCAATATTATCGATACATCAATATTTTCCACTCCTATACTTCGCGAAATGATATTACTTAGCCTGAAATCATTATGTGCCATCTCTATCTTCATGGATATGTTACTTTGCCAGAAATTAATTTTTTCCATAAATCAACATTCTTGATAGATCAATATTTTCCGCCTCCATCTTCATCAGTATATTACTTTACCCGTAATCCATATTTTCCACCCCTATCCTCATCGAGATATTACTTCGTCAGATATCAATATTCCCCAGTTTGTTTGTAGTGAAATCGATACAACAGCATGCGAGCCTCAAGTCTATCAAGGTATTTACCCACTACGCCAACCGAGCATGACCTCGAACTCGTATGTCCCAGCTCCCGGCGTCGTAGGCTTCCGCGACCCCGAGTGGTACTTTATCGTCTCCCTTTAATTAATTCTCAGCAATTAATTATTATAAATTTTAAAAAAAAGTTTACGAGCTTCTGTTCCGAAGATTCCTCAGTCACGCTCCAAAATCACGCTCGAATTTTATTCCGGTTCGCTCTCTGCGTCTCCAAGAGCGTCCGATACGCGGCTCGTTCTGTCCCTTCGGGCTTGACGTCGGGGTTGAGTGCGCTACGGTGGTTTCACGACCAAGCACGACGTCGACGACGAAGACGAGAATCGAGCGCCCTGAGCTTTCTTCGGTCGTTAAATACGCGGCATCGGAGCTTCAAACCTGAATACATATACGTATATACATACATGCATATATACATGATTACACTCACACGGCAAAAGAAGCAACTACGTGTATAGATGTACATAGCTTATATACCGAACGTTGCACATAAACGTAACGCAATATACGTCCATGTACTGGCGGTGACGGCTTACAGCCTCGTTCCGCACTTGATATACCTGTGTTGATATTTGGACGCTCTCTGCTACGGTCGTTAGCGATATTACGACAACCTGTGCGCCTCTTCGTGGCTTGGCCGTTCCCTTATAACATCCTCGACGTCCCTCTCGCCGGCTGGACGTTAAAATTTGCTTATTCACTATTCCTAATGCCCCTGAAAAATTCATCCGCTTAACAGCACCCTCTCGCGGCAAAGATCATTACTTTGCGACTACGCGCCTTGGACCTTTAAAAAAATGACTCCCGTTTCTCTCGGACGTGCAAGGGAGTGTCGATTGTGGCAACAAATATTTTGCTGTGGCAACAAATATTTTGCTGTGGCAACAAATATTTTGCTGTGGCAACAAATATTTTGCTGTGGCAACAAATATTTTCTGTGGCAACAAATATTTTGCTGTGGCAACAAATATTTTGCTGTGGCAGCAAATTTTTTGCTGTGGCAGCAATTTTTTTGCTGTGGCAACAAATATTTTGCCATCCCTATGTTAACCACGTAAATCAGTTATGGTAACAGAACTTATTGTTGTCCCAACAATGTTTTTTTTCTCCGTGTACTTTGCGACTTCGCGCCTTGTATCTTTAAAAAAACGGCTCTCGTTTCTCCGGTACGTGCAAGGGTGTATCGATTTTGATAACAAGAGGGTGAGCTCGTGTCGGAGGGAACTTCAGGACGCAAGTTCCATTGCCGACGAGTTCCGGAGAACGGGTTGGATCGCGGGGAGGCGCGGGCGTTACGGCGCGATAAGGGCGCTCAAAGTGGTCCTCGACACCCGGCGTTTCGCTCTGTTGATCCCTTCCTTCTTTTTCTCACACTACCCTCTCGACTGCTCGTCGTTTTGTGCTTCCTTTTTTTTTTAATTTCCCGTCATTCGAGATCGTTCGCGTTTCGGGTTGTCGGAGGTGTCGCAGGCGAGAAGCGACGATGGTGCAGCGCGTCGTTGGAGTTTCGACTCTAAATACGGAACGGAAAAACGGCGAATTTTCTCCCTCCGCGCACACCTAGGGGAGAACGGGGCAAAATGGCACAGTGGGGCAAAACGGGATAACGAGACAAAACGCAATTCTCCAATAACTTTTGAATAGTGGCGATGGTCCGTGGGGCAAAACGGGATAATAAGACAAAACGCAATTCTCCGACAACTTTTGGATGGTGGCGATGGTCCGTGGGGCAAAACGGGATTGAAAATCCATTCTGAGAAAAAGAATAGTATTTTCTACTATACCAATAGTTCCCAGGGGAACGTCTATATAGATAATTTTTGGTACTATATATTCAGTTGGTTAAATTACAATTATTTTTGCAACCATGATTTTTTGTCACTGTCGTAATTATAAAATGTAAACGTTCCACCTGGGAACTATTTTTTATGGTATAAAGTCAGTATTGTTGCTTTCACTATGTTATTTTTTCTCAGTGCAGATGTATCGTTGGGACAAAACGGAGCATCGAAAAATTATTGGAAAATTGGGTTTTGCCCTCACAGTCCCGTTTTGTCCCGGTGTGCCATTTTGCCCCGGTCTCCCCCACGGACGCACACAGCGAGATACGCGGCTGTATCGAATGCGCTCGTGGCACGGAGGTTTTACCTGCCGAGAGAGCCACCACAATCGATGCGCCGAACGTGGTGTGGCGAGAAATTCATATTTATGCGAACTATTACTGCAACGGCTCCGCCATTGTAAAGCGAGAGTGAGTTTAGCCCCGGGCAATCGAGGCGTATGAAATTTCGTTTCGATATAATTTTTTTTCGGAATTCGATATTACGCCGGGAGATCGGCCGAGCTGACGGTTGACCGATACGGCTCGCTCGAGATGACGAATAAAATTTTCGCCCATTTTTCGCGGCAGCGATGTTTCCCGAAATAAAAAAAAATTATATATGTTAAAAATTATGCGCGTGACTTTTCGTCGAGCCTTGTGAAAATTCCGAGATCATACATTTTTCGTGGATCACCGACCGAAAATAATTACTTCGGAAATGTTTTATGAAACATTGTCGGAGTTGGGAACTTGGGCTGGATTTTATGGACGGCGGCCGGCGTAGCCGTGGCCAGTTGAACACCGTGTGCCGATGCACCCGGAAACATAATTTAATTCATGGGTACTCGGCAAATAATTATTGATTTTTATATTATTGTCTGTTGTGTATGTTATATTTTATATAGACAAGAAATTTCGCGAAATAAAGAAAAAAATTACATCGCCAATGGAAATTGGATATTCCTCGAAATCCTCGAATTATTACGTACGAACCTCGTGACAATGCCGATGTCATCAATTTTCCACACACAACAAAATAAAATAAAATTAAATAATGACTCTTGAAATTTCCACGAAACATTATAAAAGTTAGCTTCTCGGGGCTTGAATTTTATGAATTTTAGGCAACCACCGTTTCGCAACCAGCGAAGCCTCGTCCGCGAGCGTGTACGCGATATGTGTAGTTTTTCCTCGAAACAACCTGCGCACCGAAATAGCCCAACAACCAACACGAAATTTTGTTCCGAAAAATAGTCACCAATTTTCATGCCGGCGAGAAATTTCGTGGAAAAAAAAAATATTACCCTGCCGATGACATCCGAAAATTCCCCGAAACGCCCGATTCATTACATCGAGAGTCACGAAAAACCCCATGTCATAAATTTTCCACAGACACCAAAATAAAATAAAATAATGTCTCTCAAAATTTCCCCGAAACATTACAAAAGTTAGCTTCTCGGGGCTCGAATTTATGAATTTTAGGCAACCACCCTTTCGCAACCAGCGAAGCCCCGTCCGCGAGCATGTACGCGATGATATGTGTGGTTTTCCCTCGAAACAACGTGCGCGTATCTCGGCGGGCATGGGCAAACTTCTAACAAGCTACCCGAACGAAGTTGCGTCCCGGTTTTTCCGCCGACATGCCTCGAACTCTCGTTAACACGTTACGGAGTCCGAAACGAGAGAATTTTCCGGGGCCTCGTGCGAATTCGCGAGGGGGTGGGTCGAGGCGCGGCGAGGGGTTGTTCGCGACGGCGTCGCAACGAGCTGACATCGCCCGCGGAAGGCTGCACGTAACGCACACACGCTGCGCGGGCAAACACATTGATGCAGTTTCCACCGGGTATTATAATAGGGACGACAGACAGGTAGCCGGAAAAGCGAGAGGAAAGGGGCTTTTTGAAACGCGAGTCAACATTTACGTAGCCCGAGCCGCCACTAGAGTCCAGAGCTCGGGAACGTGCATCGCGAGAGGGTTATTATCGAGCGCGAATTGTGTACGTACGGGCGCTCGTTATAACCGATGGCAAAGGGTGCGTTAGCTTTTCCATGCTATTCGGATGACGTAGAGCATGTAAGCACGTTAAACATGTATAAAAAAAAATTGTATTCATGTGCAGGGTGAAAGTGCCGAACACGGACCGGCTCGATCGTCCATAATCGATTCAAGATTAAATTATTAAACTTCAAATACAATGTAGGGAAGAGCGGGGCAAAACAGGGTTTTTGGGCAAAACGTCATTTTCCAATAATTTTTGGATGCCCGAATTCGCCCTATCGGATACATCAGGCTTTTCTGCCCAGTTT
>JAPYZD010004024.1:0-11981 GCA_030522725.1 Ichneumoninae sp. B BG-2022a
AAAAGCCAAAACAATAAAAAAAAAAAAAAAAAACATAAAAATAAAACTTTGCGCTGCCCCGTGAGACGGGAAGATACGAGAAGGATAAAGCTGCACCGATAAAAGCCGAGTGGCCAGATCGAGATCGTAAACAAGTGGTATGCTTGTAAGCCCGTGCGAAAATCATACGAGGAGAGAACCAGCGTGAAATCACTGAGTGCAGTAAATGCTAGTTTCGGAATGTGGGGCGTGTAAGACAGACAGAACGAAGTGAGATGATAGCGTGTGGAAAGGAACGAGGTATACCCTTCCAACTTCATTACGGTCTATAGAGTAAGTACGGAGAGCAAACTAGCTCCCGCTTTTCCCGCTTTTGCAGCTTTTGCCGCTTTACCGTGCTGTGGTGGAACACAACCGACGCTACCACCATTAACCGAGTCGTTAAGTACCTACAGCTACCAGCAGCATGCATGCGTCGTTTCGATTGTCACACAAGTGTTGGTTCGCGAGAACTACGTACTCTATCGACTCGTGTTCGTGTTGCAACTTGCGCCCAAGCCCGCATTCTGCACCCTCACCATGTGCTTCTATGTACCATTTAATGTACCTACGACGAGCTGTACAGATATATCTAATGTACGTGCAACGCTTCCGAACTCGGTTATCGCGCTACTATGCTCATTGCCTCAATCCCATGTCATTAATCGTATATCGAGTATACCAATAATTTTTTATTTTTTCAACATTACTCAATCAAAGAACAGTATTTCCTTTGTAAACGTCTTGTGAACAATGTACAAAGTAAAGTATCGCTTATATACCCCAACGTTGACGAATCGAATTCCACATCGTTCGAGATAATTCCGAGTTTCGAAAGACATTGCCGAGTCGCAGAAGAAAAAATATAACACAACACGTATCGTCACCCTAGATAGGAGAGACTAGCCAGCAGAATACAACAGCCCACAAACTTTCCTAATGCCGACGAAATGGAATAAATAATACCTCACTGCGAACGTTACAGGATACTATACAACGTGTCTTTCGGTTTCCTCAGGCCTGAGGGGACCCAAGGATAAATCTATTCTTTGCGGCAGCGGAATACGATATAAGCAGTCTGTGACGCTGCTCGGCGTATATATATATATATATATATACACATACACACACACACACACACACACACACACACACACACACACACACACACACACATATTTTCAGATCTCTTGCCATCCTCGTAGTTGACCCTCTTCTCCCTACGCTTGGTCTTGACTTTTTGTCCATCATCTCGTCTCGTTTCTTTTCTAACGAATTTCTGCGTTCGGCAGCACCCTCGATATACGAATGTGAGCTCAACGCGGAGAGAAACCGCAGCAGACGGATCTTTCGGGAATATAAGCGAATTCCGATCTTTGATACCGAGTGGCGGAGCACATGGGGATACAGGGGAAGAGAGAATCGAAGAATTATGGAAAAGAGGCGAGTGTCGACGATGTCATGGACCAATTCTCCATCGTCTTGTTTTTGGCTAACCAAAACACGTATATTTTGAAAATATTTATGAATAGTGAGCGTATTTATTATTTTCATTTGTTTAGGTAGTAATTTGCAATAGCCACAGCATAGCTGGTAATTTCCGTGGTACGTCGCAGTAGAAAAGGAAAATAATAAGTGAATAAATTTAATGAGTTTACGGAAGAAGGCCGTTCCAAGGCGTAAGGGCACCAGCACCACCACGTCAAAAGGTAAAAGGGTGCGGGGTGGAGTTATTAATTATGCAAAACAGAGAGAGAAATAAAGAATCGCGTTTGCTCGGGTATGCCTGTAGTATGATCATATCGCCACGCCGTGTAATATTATAATTATATTGCTGAACGACACGGAAGTCGAGCGAGCGTGCAGCTTAACGTGAAGAACCGTTTTCTGCTAGTAAACATGAAAATTCGAATATTTCATTTTACAAAGCACGATTAATTGGGTGATTAATTATCTCGATTTACTGCCCGCGCATTATCCTATTTTCACAGATCTTGCTCGAAATTGGAATGTAGTTCTATAACATCGAATAT
The DNA here is from genome assembly GCA_030522725.1 of Ichneumoninae sp. B BG-2022a. NCBI lineage: Eukaryota > Metazoa > Arthropoda > Insecta > Hymenoptera > Ichneumonidae > Ichneumoninae sp. B BG-2022a. The sequence continues at coordinate 2,052 of JAPYZD010004024.1, forward strand.
ATCAAGCTCGACGGTAGTCGGAACTTTCGTTGAATTTCTCTTTATCGATAAATTTGATCATAAAGCGATGAACGCGATAAATACGGGGATAAACATAGTCTTTGAAATCATAAACGATCTATATTCTTTTACCTTTTCTTTTAACACACGGAAAAGTGTTGAGAGTATTCGGATAAAAGTATAGTTAAGCGGGAGAGAGGTCTATCTGTCTCTTATATACTCCGCTATAGAGGCCTCTCTGTATACTATACATGTGCCAATAATCACATGCCAGTCTGTGTGGGGTCAGCTATCAGACACGCGCCGCAGTGCAACGAATGGTACAACACAAGGGTACAACACAACCTGATTGACCCTTTATTAAATAATAATAGGATACGAAAAGTAGGACGGCCAATAGTTTTAGCAAGTTCCATCGCAGCAAAGTACTTACAGTATGTCTCATTGAAAGTTTAAAGAATATCTGAAATTGCGAGGCTGCCTTGGCGCACAGCGCTAAAGGGTGTTTTGTCTGACAATGTTATGGATCACCATCGTGCGTGTGCCGAGCGTGTGTATATGCGCCTTCTTTACGTGCGTGCTGATCCTTCAACCGTTATGTTACCTGCGTTGTAGGTACACACCTTGCAGTCTTCTTGACTCCTTTCTCTCTGTCGTCGGGGGCTTCGGAACTTCCGGAATCGCTTCACGTATTCGCTATTGCATCGCGAATACCTATATAACGTCGCTGCTGCGTGCTCCTTGCGAATTCGAAGCTTACGACGAACAGCAAAGTCAGAGATACAGAATGAATATAAAAAGAAAGCTTAAAATGCAACGAGACAATGCGACCCGAATCTTGATGGAACAAAATTGGCAAAAAAGCTCAATTATTATATTTTATCATATTTACCGAATATTTCTCTTCGAAAATGCATAAACATGGCCCGACATATTTGTCTATGGTTCGTCCTTGATATTATAAACAAATCACGCTATTCGTAAGAAATTAAAAAAACAAAAAGCAAAAATATATTCATGTCCCATCTATGGACGTGAGTAATCTAACCGTTGGTATTTGCTCGATACATTGTAGTTTTGCTCTTTTCTCCACACAAGTATCCACGAGCCTCTTACACTTGTAAACAACGGAGGACTAGCAAACGCGCATGGCAGAGAGAGAGAGAGAGAGAGAGAGCGAGACAGGGGGGGTTGGTGACCGTTCACCATTGTTATATTGCTTGCTAACACGACATTAATACATCGTCGGTGAATTACGAGGTCGTGACACGGCAAGAGCTCCTGCTGCTGCTATTCGCCATCCAGCCGACGTAGGGCAAACCCTCCCCCCCCATACCTATAGAGTATACAGCGAGTCCACTTTGAAAAATCGTTCCGACCCACTGAAAACTACGCGACGAAAATTAAATCGGTCTTGTCTTGTCGGAACCTCTAATCCTGGAAACATCAGATGTAGCTTAATTTAAAAAAATTTAATGTAAACCTTACATATTGTTATGTGAGTTGCGAATTTTTAATTCCTGGACGTCGATATATCCGAGTTTGAAATTCTATTGCCGAGGCTCGGTGAACGCGTTGCTCCGTGGCGCGTCGAGCAACAGAAATCTTAGTGCAGGTTCCTGCAATTTCATCGACCGCTCTTCCGCCGACGCTCGCTTCTCGATTCCACGTTGGAGTCTGCGGGTTCACAGGCAATTTAGAAGATGGCGCCAAACGATGGAACGAACGCCGTTAATTCGAACAATCTTCACTACTTTCTAAAGGGGAAACCGTTCAAGTTCTTCCGTATTTTAAATACGTATAAATCTCTAAACCATTACCAGACGTACCACATTCGGTTTTTAGAAAAAAAAAGAAGAAAATATTGAATATTAATGATGGCAGTATCCCACTGATAGTCCAAGTGTAGAATCAATTGAACAACTTCGATTCGGGGAGCTCATGGAAAATCTATTATTGTAATGTCGCATTCTCCAATTATCTAGCGACATTATACAAATATCTAGCCCACGATAAATAGGTGGGCATATATAATATTCCAAATAAATTCAATGAGAATCGGTAAAATGGAAATACTCGAGATATGAATAATAATAATAATCTGACGGTCGTTGCAGTGATTGAAAAAGCTGCACTGCAGTTGAGATGGACGACTAGATGGTGAAATAATTTTTAATACGGGATGTGAATGGCGAGAAAAGCGAATTAAAAGCGCATCAAGAGCTTTTTAGCTTGGATCTGGCTTTGACTTGGTCGCACTAGACAGCCAATTTGGGCTCAATTTTCTCGGTAGCGTGCGGACAAGACCAGACCCTCAGCCAGCCATCCTCTCCTGCGGGAGACCAATATTATTGAAAAGGAATTGGACATTCCGACAATTCTTTTTTCCTTTTGTAATAGAGAAATTAGGAATAATATTAACTAGTAGTCCAATGAAAATTTTCAACAAGACGCAAGAAAATAGTAGTAGTAGTAGTAGTAGAAAGGTATTTATTGACAATGAAGAGTTGGTCCATACAATCTTCGATACATCTCTCTATTTGTTGATAAGTCGCTTTTAATAACATTGCCAATGGGCCATCGACCGGAGTCTTTTAGCCCGCACGAAAATATTAATCGTCAATTAAGATTATTCTGTCCATCAAGCACGATGACACCGATAATCTAAGAACGAAGACAATGGCAAAGATGAGAGTTCTGATTTCGATGCTCGCTGGAGATCGTTTCAAAGACTTGGAGAATGTCTTCGTCGTTGCGAAGCGGCCGCATCAACACCAGCACCTCCACCACCACCACCACCACCACCACCACCACCTTCACCTTCACCTTCACCGCGATCGTTTGCGATGGCAGCGAGGCGGAAAATGACATTCCCAAACGACGGGCTTATACCGTCATCCAGCAGTGAGGGTGAAGCGAAGCAGAAGCTGGCGGTATCGGTGTGTCTAGCACTGGCACTCACCTCACCTCATCCTCAGTCATCTTTCCCCATTTTCTCATCATCCCCCTTTCATATACTTCGTATACAGAAGGATGTCAACTCGCTTGAAAGTTGGCGACTTCAAAAATATCCCAACTATTCGGTCTCATTATGGTAGACAATGCTTTAAAACAGTCGGAAAGTGATAAAGGTCGTAATCCGTGCCGACACAATGGTATTCTGGCTCCGATAAGGATAGCGTATATGTCCAAAGGCTACTCAATACTCGATTATTTCAAATCAGACATTCTACGATAAGGAAAAAAATTATAACAAATAGTTTTTATTGTTCCGTCAATAATTATTCAACGATTTAACCCTCTTAACACCCAATTCTGAACAATTCGTAACTCAGACATGAGAGTGAGCCAAGCCGGGTACCGGGCTTAATTTATAGCCACATGAATTATTTTACATTTACACAATTGAAAGATTCAAGTGTCCGACGTCTAGACCACCCGCTCTAGTTCAAATGATAAATATATTAGTAATGTAATGACCGTGTAGGGACTTCGGAGGATTGATCGTATCCTACGATGTGACGGCTGGTTCAAATTTGAATGATAGAAAAAGATAGTCATCGCTCTGCTTAGTCGGTTACTAAGTGAGAAACTAACCACTGCGCTAATGTTTTTAACCCATATTTTTCCATCGTTCGTGTTGTCTACATATATGTAATATGCTGGACTGTCACAGTAAATTGTCTTTTTCAAGTGCTCACGGTTTTCGTTCGTTTACTAATAATTCCAATGACTAGTAATTATTGAAAATAATTGAATGTCAAAATAATGAAAAAACGCTAAAGCACGTGGTTTGGAGAAATGGGATGGATTATAATTTGGGGTTGCGTTGACTCGGCAAGTCTCAGTCTGACTGCCTGTTTGTCTGACTGCCGGATATCTGTATGGGAACAGTGACTGGGGCGTTTCAAGCTTCGGTCACTTGGATCGCGTCGACCCGAAACGGTTCACCCGCCTGCGGAAGGGTCTGTCCATCTATTTTCCAGGCTCTCGGTTCGGTCCTCGCCCATCCCGGTTGTTATCTCACAGCTTCCCCCCCCCCCCCCCCGCCCGCTCCCCCACCTCCCAGCTCGTTGTCTCTCGCCAGCCAACAAATTATATTCATATTCGGAGGATTACTCCGGCGATCCGGCGGATCAAGACCTTAAAGGGCTCTGGCTTCGCTAATTATTTCCGAGCGCGCCGTTCGCAGATTGAATTTCTGAACGCTCGAGTTCGGGCGCAATTCTGGCTTGCATCGTGTACCCCACAGCTTGTTGCTCTGTCTCTTTCTCTCATAGTGTCGATGAAATATGAAATTGATGATATCGATTCCTCAGCTTCGTTGCCGCACGGCTTTATACGTCATTATCGGGACATTAATAATAGTAAACCCATCAATTCTGATACTTTAAAAATATAATTGTAATTGATTACGAAATAGAAAGCGCCGATGACACAGTGACAGTGACACGCAGAGAGTGTTACACTACAGAAATATCGAATCGAAATAGTGAATGACACGAGATTCCCAAACTTTCTTAACACAGAGTAAGGTTTATATGAAAATACACCGTAAAGTACAGTGACAGGACAAAACTTTCGAAGGGGCGGCTCGGTTGTCACTTCTCCAGGAATTTTCAGGAGCTCGCGGAATTTCCATCGGCATAAGGCGTCTCCGAGCTGGCATAGTTTTATCTGGGAGCGTTTATTCGCTACAAATACAATGTGTATACTTGCCAACATTGCTGTCCTTATTCCGTTGGATAGATTGCCGAAGAGTGAGAACGAAAGCTAATATTTGGTTTAATCTTCGGAATGTGCCTCTACTCGTATGATATCAGTGAGCCGCAACGGGTTTTTACCCTTTACGACGTACTGGCCTTCGGGAGAGACGAAGTATATTAGCATGTAGATTACTTTCGACAAAGTCCAAGTTCTCTTATCGTGTTATTCCAGTGATCGGGCAAGTAGGAGGAGTACGTACCTATACAGTGCTGTTAACATTATTTTCGATTTACGGTCCTCGGTATATTTTCGTTAGACTTACGGGTAAAAACAACTATTGACAAATTCCTTCGTTAACTATTCAATCTTAACGGCAACAGTCGGATTGTAATTTTTCTCGTAACCTCTGTGGGGGGCTTGCAACACTAAAGAATTAAAGAATAGTCAAATTTTTATTTCTGTAATTCCAATTGTTCGGTCTTTGCCGCAAGCGTTTCACATAACTGCATTTGTATTCCGCTTGGGTTGCGTCGATACACATTGCGGTGAAAGTCCGGTATATTGCTCGCATCATTCCCCCAAAACTGCCAGTTGCCTTGCTTCAGACGAACCTGGTACGTCATAGTACCATAGAAACGTAGTATGTAAAATTTATAAAGAGAAGTTTTTAAGGGTATACGGCATGTGAAATGTGACCGCTCTCGAATAAAAAGAATTATTGCTTTCTTCTTTAGGGGGGGGATTACTAAAGATTTTTAGGACACAAACCCAAACGAGCCAAGATCCTCGTTTGGGTTCGAGTCATCTGTTTTTAATAACAATCCGTGGTTATTATTATATGACAAATTAAAGTGTATGTGGTGGCGATCGTATATATGCTGGCCGCGGTCGCATCGATTCCCTTCTCCGCAACCAGCCTCCTCTATCCTCGGTGTCGTCTCGCCTCGCCCGCGTCTCCCGCCGAGGTATCACCTAAGACGTGGCTAATTTATATTCCAACCACTCACCCGGATAACCTGGTATTCGTATACCTGTTCGCAGCAGTTCGTGTCCTTTAATTATTCGTGCGGAGGCGTCTAGCGATGGCGGATTCCCTTTCCTCCGGCACTCTACTGTGGATTCTACGCGTCCCTTCTCTCCAGACACTCACGAACCCGCGAATACCCCGATGCCAACTTCCAACTTAAATATTGCATTTGTATTACAATAAACTCTTGCTCGTATGTCTAGTGTTTCTTAATCGGGTCAACATAAACATTGAAAAATTAAAGACGAATAAAGTAACGTATCGTCATATAGTGGACCACAGCGCGGGCGGGAGTGGCGTCATTTAAGATATACATAGTGCAATCTCAATAATTTTCGTACTATTGATTGTGTCTCTACCGTACGGAATTTCTGTCGGTCTTGTCAGACGGGGCTTTTAGTCCAACAGCGGTCGAGAGTTGAGGAATAGCGGGACGAGACTCTAGGGATCGATAGTTGAAGACGTCACCACAGGACAAACGGAACGGAACTCCGGATGAAAGCGGGTGACAACGGGCTCGTTTGAGCGTATAAAAGAGCGACGGAGGTTAAACCGCGGCAGTCACTCGTCACGGACATAACACCGTCGACAGTCAAAGGTCCTGTAGACAATGGTTGTGGTATCGTCGAATAGCGTCCCGTCACGCATTGTACGAGCCCTAACGACGAACGATTACTACCCCTTTATGCTTCGATGTTCATTGCTCATGAGTGACAACCTTGCAGTCTCCCGTCTCACCGACAACCAAGCGGAAAAGAACATCGGGATTATGTTTGAAGAACTATGTTTTTGATCGTCAAATCTTAGACTTGTATGGCACAGGTGTTCGAGTTTCCCTCCCTACTGCAACGTCTACTATGAGACCGAAGTTGCCAAAAAAATACGGGAGTTATAAAAATCCAGATTCACGTCTGTACTCGGCATGTATCGAGAATAGGGGTGAAGCCAACACGGCGATTTACGGCTTCGCTTTTCTATCGCACGGGGTTGATAAGGGATACCTTGCTCGGGAGCATTCGTTTTTTATTTTGCACTCCCTAGTCGAGATCTGTGCGACAGTTAAGAATTTTCTCGATCGTAATACAATGTATATAAGCTACGAAATTTCGAATCGTTGTACGATATAAACTGGAAGCGTCAGTAAAAAATAAATTAAAAAAAAATAAAAGAAAAACATTTATGCCGTCATCAAAGTAAATACCAATCGTATCTGGAGACTTTCCCTATACCCACATAGCGTTGTCTCGTCAACAGTTATTTAATAATTGATAAGACTTTTCAGCAATTAAATCTTCAGTTAAAGCCCAAAAATGGTTTTAATCAAGAAACAGTGACGTGTCCCCCTAAGATACGTAGAAACAGCGAGCTACGTAGCCACACGATTAAGTTTCCTGGTACAGCACCGACAGGTCAACCGGGGGATCATCCCGTGTCCGATCCTTTCAAGTAAATGCTCCTCGACCATGTCCACCAGCTTTCGCCTGCAATGTTGAGCCTCGAACGTGATGTTCGCAGAGCCCTTGCCCTCGCACCGCGTTGCTGTCTGTAGTCCGCCCGTGCCCGCAGCAAAGTTTACCAATTCCTTCGAAATACGAATATCCCAGGCCCTCATGGTCCGACCGGACGCTACGAAAATCCACACGAGGATTCACCAAGATTTCCTTGAGCGGGTTCACCGCTGAAGGGCCGACCAAGAGCTTTGACGAAACTTTTTAACGACCGAGCCTTTGGATCCAAAAACTGTGCGAGATTTCTATATATCATCCCAAGGTATTCAACACGGGCCTTTTTTTGTCATTGACAATTGTCAAAATAGTTAGAGTCTCGTTAAGCATAATTAAACTTCCAACGCAACTGTCGCTGACGTTGCTGCGTTTGGAACAAGAATAAATCATCGTCGCCGTTGTTTTTCCCCAACAATACCATATCGCATAAAGTACTTCATTTGGTACAGTCCCAATCGGGAGAATAACCGAGGTACAAACAGTCGAGACGTCGAGAGTCAATTGAACGAGTCTTATGGCTGTATGTACACGCAGCCAGACATAAAGGTAGATTGATACATAGATGGAGTTGAAGGAGAAACAAGAGAAAGAGATAAATGTCTCACTGCAAAGCAACGTCTTCCAGTAAACGAGCAATTTGAAGCTGTACGAATACAACGTCTCGAGGTATTTCGCGTTTGCTACTCGATGCTACTGTGACTTGTCTTGCTTTTCCTGTTGCTGTTTCCATGTCTTCGAGGGTTGCGTTATCGTGTTCTCTTGAAGCTTACAGTTTTCCTTTCCCTCTCCTTTTCAACTCTCTTCTTACTCATTCTCCCGGCCTCATTTCGTCTCGATTTACGTCGACGGAGAAGTATCCTCGATTCGTAATTAATTCTGTTGGACTCACCGGTCCATTATTGTATGTGTACGTGTGCCTACCAAGTTCGACGGTATGAGTGCCAGACGTTTTTCCCTCGTCGTCGGATTCCGTATTTCACCCAATCGCGCACTACACTCGTCCTTTCCTTCTGTGGACAGGCTAGGGGGTATTCCAATTTACGGCCCACGGGGAACTCCCGGTAGACCCGGAGGAAAAAGAGGAGAGAGAGAGAGGAAGGAGAAGGTTCAAGATAGAAAAGAACGAGTCGATGCAGACAAGTATCTCTCACACCGGGCCGTGTTCTCGCCGGGACCACGCTGTACAAAGGTCTAAATATTTGCGATGCAAGGTCTGTTCCAGCATTATAAGCGACGGCAAAAGTCAGAGAGGATGGAGTGTGAGAGGGGAGGAGGGGTTAGACAGCGAGGGGGAGGCGGCACTATATCCGAGATGTATAGTAGAAAGATAAATGCGGAAAAGGAAGATCGGAGTGAGAAAGAGAATGGAGATGGAAGGGATGCTTCTGCTGAAAGACTCGGATGGTATGAGAGGAGTACGTCGTCTGCATAGGGTTGCTTCGACCGCAAACACCTCACGTAGCATCGCGTAGATTAAAGCTTCTCCCCTGCTCTGCCTTCTCTCCGGTTCTCGTTTCTTCTCCACTGCCTGACTGCCTGACTGCCTGACTGCCTACTGGCGCGCTCTCTGCGTGCAAGAAAGTCCGTTCGTGTTGAAAACACACGGGAAATCTTCGAGTCCTACTCCGAAGTGGTAGCCTGCAGCCGAGTGAGGACGGGAAGAGAAAAGCAAGGGGAATAGACCGAGGAAAGGCGGGTTGAGTATATAGGTGTTGGGCACGAGGTCGGAAAAGAGCGTCGAGAAACGAGACAGAAGAATCTCGTCCCTTCTTGCCTCTAACTTGTCACGAATACACGCATTCCTATAAGATCCAATCCCATGGCTCACCGGCCCGCGTCAACAATACGCCGTCGATACGAACGGTGTGACTTTCAAGTATTACCGTGGCGGTTGACTTTTACTTTTTCCACGTTTTTTTTTTATCGATTTTCGATTACTCCCGGCAATTTTAAATTTTCGCTCTCTATAGTCTTGGTATACAGCGGGCAAATTCGTGAGGAAGAGTCTGAACTTCCGTTACTTCCGATTTGAAAATCTAATTTTTCGACCGAAATGACGTCACTTGTTGTCTGAAAAATGTAAGGTAAAGAGTTCTGTACTCGACCGGCTGGATAAGGTGTGGAGGACGGGTTTTCCCGCCATATGAGCTCGATTCAAGTTCGTAGCTGAAATGCTGACCCCTCTAATGAGACGATAGCGTTAGTTAGAGGCTCGCTCATATGGCGGAAGGGAACGAAAGTCAAAGGAGTTCTTCATTCTTGCAATTCGAAGACTAAAAATCAAACCGACGTTCAAGGCCGAATAATCTCCTCTGACGGTGAGCCTACTCTGCCGAGGCATACGTGTCGTGAGAATGGGAAAGGAAATGGAGGAGAGGATAGGTAGGAGAGGATAGAGCCTTTATAGCGACTCGGGGAACACTTCGCTTGCGCGAGAGCTTCGCGGACTCGCCATCTCGCGGAAAGCGGAAAGCCCTACCGAGCGGTCGGGCGTCCCGTTACTCTATATATAGGGGAGAGCGGGGCAAAATGGGGCAACGGGGCAAAACGGGGTTTCTGGTCTAAACTTCATTTTCCAATAATTTGTGGATAGGACAAGGTGGCAAAACTGGGCAGAAAAGCCTGATGTATCCGATAGGGCGAATTCGGGCATCCAAAAATTATTGGAAAATTACGTTTTGCCCAAAACCC
>JAPYZD010004025.1:0-11979 GCA_030522725.1 Ichneumoninae sp. B BG-2022a
GACTCTAAAAAATATGAAAAAACAGTCGCGCATGCGGCGAGGGGAAGCAGCAAAGGTACCAACTTTCTTTTCCCCTAGCTCTAAACGTTGTGAAGTTCCATGGGAACGAGTACTACTACATTTAATCTTCTCGAACGAGGCTCTTCATATAATTACGATCGAACTTCACAGGTAAGTTCGTTTGATCGTACAATACTTTCTTGTAATAACGAATTTAACAAATGAATAATTAGCTGTTTCAAGTGTCGATACTTCACGGTGAACGATAGTGTAATCGACCCAAAGCGTTTCTTGACTCGGATACTGTAACGACCAAGCGAATGAATAACGCGCGTATTTGGTTTTGGGGCGGATATTATTAATAATGATAAATGTTAATTATCCCGATCACTTAATGTCACATGGCTGTTAGCTTTGAAGGTCTCGTCCAGACTCACTGACATGACGATCGATCTTGTATCGATTCGTCCGTTCGTTTGTCTATTGTCAAACCTAACTAATATCGTGTGCCTTAACGAATAATCGGCTACTTATTCGTTACAATACCTTGTTTAATATTATATACGAGGCACAAAATCTCTCGCAGCAAATTTCCCGAGCTCGACCGTGTCGAGCACTTATTCGTGACGCCGACGTAGTTCAACTCATGACATATCACATGGCAATAAAAAAATAAAAATAAAAACTCCTGCGAACACCGTCTGCATGCTACTCAATGATATTTTTATCTTTTTTTTTTCGTACCGAACCGCATTGCAGTTGAATTTATTTGAGAGTCTCGACGAAGAGAGGGAGTAGCTATATTGATATAGCATGATATTCAGGGTCAGGTCGTTTCATTCGCATTCGTGACACCTCCTGACGTCTCAACGCGTCACCATATACCCGAGGCAGACAATCCAAGAAGTGAACATGATATCGATCTTCGATTATATACTCGAGAGTTATAGACCGTGATATAGCAGTTTAATGCTATAGACGGCGGGCCGTTGACCGGAACGTTCGTACGTGTAAGTCACAACGCTAAATAATGTAAAGACACGAAATGATTGAGGCTTATGTACGGACGCCTCGGCGCAGCATATGGACACATGTGCTATGTGTATGTGTGTGTATATATAAACGTATATGTATCATAGCACTTCGAGTACATGACCCACGATTAACCTATCCGCGATGAATTATTGTCGATGATTCGAACGTCAGCCGTATAACTCTGTATACCATGCATAACGTTCTAGGGCTAAGAAAATTCGAGATTGAGCCGTTGGAAAATTGTAACCAATGTTGTCGATGACCCGAAGTAAAAAAAGGACGTATCACAGCGTGTCCGACGTTCTGACATTTGGACCATCGATATTAATCATAAGAGAAAATGTCATTTTTGTCGGCCTCAAAAATTGTGGGTAGGCACCGCCAGGCCTCCATTAACCTTCAACCAGCTCGGTCCTTGTTGCTTGTCGCGATTATTGAATAATTGTCGATTATCAAAGTCCAATAGTTCAATAATAAGAAAATGAATAGTTGACAATAATTTACCTTGTGCCTTGTCATCTAGTTTCGACAAATCTCCTGTTTGATGTACTCGAAGACGTGCCCGTTTCCAACCAAATTAGCTGTACCCATCGATCGTCCATCGTGAATATCCGTCTGTTGCCGTTCCCAAGGTCCAACAGATTGGTCGGCAATTCTGGTATGAAGAGGATGGCTCGAAAACGACATGACTGAGAAAGGAAAATCATTTCCAACGTCTATAATTCGTACCGCGTAAATATTGAAACATTGTCGTAGGCGAGACCTGATGCGCATCGCCTTGCAGCCCTATGTGTTGTACTTGTACAGCGGCGCAGTATAGAATTGCGGCGTCTGCGCCCGCCTTCGTTGCGGCGGTTGGGAAGGGAAGGGGGTCGTTCAGAGTGTAGCGTCAGCGAGCTCTCCGATCCGTACCGAGATGAGCCGAGTATCGCCGTTTATTCGCGAGCATAGACGAGTTCATACGAGTGTTCTCTCGGCACCGCGGCGCTGGCAGTTGCGGCGCTGAACGCAGTGCCATCCGATAGGCAGCAGCGCTCGCTCCGCCGCGACTTCACTTGGCGATCGTTCTCCTCGCTTACTAAACTCGCATATAATCGAGGTGTGCAGCGTTTCTTATCTCAATAGTTTCACGAATCCAAATAAATAAAGAGGGGCGGGGAAGGGGGAGGGGGCGGGTGGAGGAAGGGGGTTTGGGCAACGGCGACGGAGAAGGGAACGATAGCCTGGAAGACACTGATAAGCGAGAGAGAAACAGACGGATGGGACGGGTGAACACACCGCACGGGAAAGAGTGAGAGAGATTGAGATATAGATAAACAAGCGCGTGAGTGAGTGCCAGATGGGAGTAAAGGAACGAGAGGCACAGACAAACGTAAATAAACAAACAAACACATAAAGAAACGACGTTACATCTAGATAATTTGAGGGTTAGAGAAAGATAAGAGGAACGAAACAAAAAAAAAAGAAGAAACACGAAGAATCGGAGTTAGCGACAGGGGGAAACAACTCCTCGTAGATAAACAACGCAAGGGTAAAAAAGAACTTGATTCAAATAGTAATAAGAGTAATAGGAAAAATGAAAGAAATATTTGTGGCGAGACGGTACGCGTGGTGTGCGGGTCGACACGGTGCACGCTCCCCTTTCAACCCCATTTCCTCGTCGGATCTGCCGTCTACGTCTGATTCCTGACCGTTTCAACTCGTTTACTTCTGGGGCTTCGTGCTACTGAGTATTGTATTTTTTTTTACGTTCGCATCCGTTGTCCTCGTCACGCATTCGCAGAGCGCCCGTTTCTTCACGCATTTGCATTGTTTAGGTAGTCTCGTCGGAGTCTGTGCCCAACTGTGACTGATTTTCTTCCGGTGTCCCGGCGTACTCTTGTGCTTACGCTCTCGCCTCTCTCCCCTCCCCCTCCCCTCTCTCTCTCTCTCTGCGCACACACGAACACACGCACGCGCGCACGCACGCGCGCCCGCGCACACGCACGCACGCACGCACGCACGCACGCGCGCACGCACGCACGGACGCACGCACGCACGCACGCACGCACGCACGCACGCACGCACGCACGCACGCACGCACGCACGCACGCACCCACGCACCCAGGCCCAACCACGCGTGCGCCTGCGCCCGTGTGCTTGCCAAACAACGGTGGCGAGTGGTGCGCGAGGGCTGTCGAGGGGGAATAGTTCAACGCGAGACCGCCACCCCGGAAAAGTGGCCGGGCACCAGAAACCGTGAGTTTTACTTGCGTGCATCAATCGCGCGAATGACCCGAGAGAGCGCCGGCGAGATGCTGGCCGGTGCGGCGAGAGCAAGCATGGCCGCCATCGTGGCGGTTCGTCGACGTCGTCGTCGTGGTAGTCTACGCGAAGAAATGCGCCGGTGTTTCGACGTGTCCAAACGGTAGCTACTAGGAACCTCGTTTCGCTCGAACGAAACGTGAGGGAAGAAAAAAGATGATTATTGTACCTAGATCACTGTTATGCGACTACGATGCTTGCCAAACGTTGTCCGCTATAGTGTTCCCTATTCTTTCTCACTTTTATACTCCAGTGTACTTGTTTGTCTCATCCCGCGCCCCCAGCCCGTCCACGCTCCCATACGCCGTGCGCTTTTAGTGGAGCCCAGGGCTTCCGAACTTTCTCACATAATCTATTTTGTTGTCGAATGGGGCAAATTCGCGTGCGAAGGTCGAAAACACCGTGGTTGATACATGGCGCAGATGGAGATTGAAAACCCGCGGGCAGAGTCTCGGTCTTGTATCTGAGGTGGTATTCTGAGGTTGCATTGTTCGGGGATTGTACCCACTGAAATAGAGGTAGATAATACGGTTGACGGACGAAAGTTTAATATTAGATTCAAGCTTTGGCAAAGTGTGGAATTCTTTAATTGAATTCTGTGTTTAGTATAAATCCGCAAAGTTTTCGGGAATTGTACTTGTTAAAGTTATTTAATTAAAATCATGACCACCTGCATCAAAATGTCTGTTTTATAGCTCAAGCTGTTTTCAAGTTCTAAGAGTTTCAATTTTTCCGATCGGACACACACACACACACACATCCAGATACTTTTTCTAAATTTGGTTTTCCTATGTTTGGAACATTCCGAACACGTTTTCATTAAAGAACCGATTTTTTTTTCACGTAAACAAAGCTTTCTCTATGAGGAAGTAAAAATTTGAATTCTGTTTTTAGTGCAAATTGGAGAATTTGTGGGACTGTACATTGCACAGTTAAAACTTCGTACTCATTTTATTTTCTTAAATTCTTCAACATCTTTTTCCGGCACAGCTCGAACGAAGAATGCTTACTTCACGCTCCCATCACATCCCCCTGATGGTGGGTTTCATTCGAAAATAGAACTTCAGGGGACATACGGAGCATACATTTTTAACCATAAAATAAAAGTTGTATTCTCGGTCCAACCGTGCACCCAAATGGACATTGAGTTTTGTTTACGATAGTTCGATACAGCTGTATTGTATTTTTGGCTAATCAGCGATAAAAAAATTTGAAGTTTGACTTTGTTATCTTTTCCAAGCTATTAGAGTTTTCCGCAACCCGTATGGTAATCACGCGAAGGAGTCACTGCGGCACCACTCGCTACTGGGAACTGTAAGGTATCGAGTTTGACGAAAGTTTGTCTCTCCAAGGGGAAAAAAAACGAAATTTTGTAATACGTCAAATTGTTTTGCCATAATCGAAATATCCCCTCAACTTAAAATCGTTTCGGGGGATTGGAAGGCGCGTAATAACAATGCTATTGTAACGATTTCAATTGGCTTTGTCGCGAAGTACTCGAATGAAACGGTAGCGAAGAAGCACGCGGGCTGTCGGATTCCCTCACAACCATATTCCAAACCTCGAGGCATCAGTAAAAATAGTGCCTTTGCCGTTTCCTTCCGTCGGCTTGGTGAACTATAATTAGCGGGGGCCCGGCGCGTTTGCCCCGTTGTAAACAAATTTCCGACGGCCACTCTCGCCACGCGAGAGCGTAGCTGTTTCTATTGCTACGCTGCCGCCGCTGCCGCCGCTGTCGCTGCTGTCGCTGCTGTCGTTGCTGTTGCTGCTGTCGCTGTCGCTGCTGCGGCTGCCGCCGCTGTTGCTGCCGTTGCTGCTGCTGCTGTTGCTGTTGCTGCTGTTGTTACTATTGTTATTGTTGTTGCTACTGCTGCTGCTACTGCTGCTGCCGCGGCCGCCGTCGCCGCCGCCGCCGCCGCCGCCGCTGCAGCAGCAGCAGCAGCAGCAGCAGCAGATGGGTGAACGCGCGCTCTCGAATCGCGCGCGGATTCGAGGGCGACGACACGAGTTTCGCATTACGTGGGAATCCACGCTCGTACCTTCTCGCTCGCTTGCCCGCCTCCCGAGGAAGAAGAGCATTGCTGCAGCACGCGGGAATAGCAACGCTCTATGGTCGTATTCACCACTTCGTTTTCTCCATTCCTTCTCCTCTTTCCACTTCTCTATCTATTCTACTGTCTCATCTCACCTTCCTATCTTTGTCCTCGTTCATTTTTCACTCTCGACTCTGGTACGCCTCTTAATTCTTGTTATTTCCTCCTCTCTTACTTACGTTATTCCACTTCGCACGGTCTTCGGCTTTTCAAGCGCGGAAAACCCATCCAAGTGCGCGATAATTGAGAGACGAAGTTCGGACTTCGAACTGACCCTCTGGGTCGAGCTTTGTTACGTGCAGACGCTCGAGTTTCTATCAACGCCCGAATCTGGAAAAGAAAAGGACTAATTTGGTAAATTATCAGAGAAACCATTCAATAGATATTGTATTTGCCCGCCACTATTGGTTGAATTTTTTCTTCGATGATACTCATTACTACGAATATCTTGGGAAGGTGTCGCGAGAAAAAAAATCTCCAAGAGTTTGGACTGCGCCAATGCAGAGACAGTAGAGAAGAAGACGCGATAATATTTGTAGCGTGTCGAACGAATATATACATACCCATCAAACGAAAAGGGAAGAAAAGATATGAGAATAAAAATCTCTCGTAAAAATAGGGTTTTCGCGGCTAACCGCCTGCACCACCCCTCCCGGAGTCCTCGTTCTCGCTATATTTAACGCCCTGCCTCGTGTCTGCGGTCCGTAGTAAACAAATTTCAAACGGCCCGCCTCCGCGTAACGAGACGATTGACTCGCCCGTGGGTGACCGCCCGCAACCCTTTCGTCCCGCGTGTTGGCTTCTCTCGCCCATCCACCACCTCCGGGCGCACACAGCTATCCGAACTCCCGAACTCTACTCAATTTTTTTTTTTTTTTTTGCCACGCAAACGTCCCGACGCTCTATCGCGTTCACGGGCACGGCGGGAGGGAACGGCTCCATCCTCGACGCCCCATTTCATTAGCGTGGAATGTTTCAGACTGACGCGAATTCCCTCTATTACCGTCTCTCTCCTATGCGGTTACCCTCTTCTATTCTCCCCCCGCTGCTGCTCTCTCCTCTTCATACAGTGCACGAAGATTAATGGCTTTAAAGTATTTCGTTTTTTTTTTTTAATTATTCGCAATTATTTTTGTTTTTTAAATATTTTTTTATTTCTCGCACACGAAGTATGTGAAGAGAGAAAGTATAGTTTTCATATTCATCCTGTGTCAATTTTCACGCTATGATACCTTCGGCACGGACGAGTCACGCGACAATGTAACGCCGATTGGCTTTAACCCCTACCCGGCTTTTTCATTCGTTATTTGAGGATGAACAGGATTTCCAATTTGACAATTTCAATACATCGATGGAATATACACATTGTTTGTGATCCATCGTGCGAGCTATATTAATCGGAATTTTATTCTACAAAGTTGAATTAAGGGTAGAAATTTTTCCAATTAAATTTTTTGAAGATGCCAAAGATGGCTTCAATCCCGCGGAATCGAGAACGAAAAGTTCTTTCGACGTTGCTATCTTTGAGAAACGTCCCTAATAAGCTCCAATTTACAAGGCGCCAATAAATGCCAAAATTCGTAATCACCCTGTATATAAATTGGCGAAGCAGGAGGACGATATAAAGCGGTTGCGCGAGTAACATTGTAAACAGAGCGCGTGCGACGCGAATTGAATCGGCGCGAGAGACGCAGAGACAGGGATTTAAGGCTCGAGAAACCGCCATGCCGCTACTACCGCCTGCTGCTCTGTATTATTCCGTATAGTTTCTAGAGAGATGCCACGGAACAAAACGTGTCTAATCGTGAGCGAGTGCTCGCGAAAGTCCCTCGTCGGTTGCGCGCGCTATCCGCACACATTCGGCTCTATTCCGCACGGGGGATCGTATTTTAAGAAATTGTAGGAAGCGCGCACGAGTCCGGCGAACGGGGCGAAGCTGCGTGTGGCTGCTGTCTCCTAACTCTATCTTTATCCCTCTAACGTTTAACCCGTGCATTCGTGTCGTTATCTGTCTCGTTCACCAGTTCTCTCTCTCTCTCTCTCTCTCTCTCTCTCTCTCTCTCTCTCTCCTCTCTCCATCTCTCTCTTTCGTACAGAAGTCGTGCGTGCTCCACGGTCGAGGAGCGTCTCGCGTGCGTACGCTATGCGTGCGCGTCTCGCGCGACGCACCAGTGCGACTCGCGATTGCGGGCGAGACTTATCAAACGCGGCTACCGGTTTCCCACTTGTTTCGTACTTGTGCCATAAACCAAATAGTTTTAAGACAAACATTGTTTTGCATTTTGTTTTACTCTGCGATGTCGATCAAACGGATGTACTAACCGGGCTTCAATGTCTCACGTGATTTCCAGGTGTTCCGGGGACAGTGGCGACCGCAACGCGTAGTAGGTTAGACTCGGCGAGATCAGGCTGCTATTGTCACAGCCGTGAAGACGACGGAAACCCGCGGGAGGAAAAAAAAACCAAAAGCAATTAAAGTGTCCTATAATCGCGTATAATAATCAAGAAAAAAAGTGACGTTCTAATAATTTTCACGGGTCGATTTTACAGCGTATCGACAATACTGATCGATAAACGATTACGAAAAAGTGCGAACGAACTTGAATATAACGTGCGGGAAGAATCAAAAAAGTGAAAGATTCCCCGGCTGGCTGTCGAAGTGTGAATTATCGAGTCGAGTCGAATTTACATCACTCCCACCCTTCTCACCTTGCCGTTTCCCCCATTCCCCGAAGCCTCGTATACCATTCGTTCGCGCTGTTCGTTCTACGTTGAGGAAAATCCCGTAGGAAAACTCGAAGAAAATCGAATAAGCCTGAGGTGATCGACGACGTCGAGACGGCCAGCCCGAGGGGCTGCTCCCCTGTGGCGTCAGCGATACAGGAAGATTACCGTAGACATCGGGCCGTAAGAGAATACCAAAACAGGAGTAAGAAAAAGGGACGGAAGCGAAGGCGACGGAGACGGGGAAGCGGCAACGCCGCCGGTGGCGGGGCCCCGAAGGCGCCGAGAGATGCGAAAAGAAGGATCGCGGAGGCGGTACTCGGTGTCAGAGTGTAACGCAGGGTCGTACGCTCGATCGTGGGATTCCCGATGATGGCGGCTGCGTCCGATGACGGTTCAATAGCTATCACAACTTGGCAAGGTCCCGCGGCACCTCGCGATTCCGTTCTCGTAACTACCGACAGCACATCGACGAATACCGTGGTACCGCTGCCGTTGCCGTTACCGCTGCTGTTGTTGCTGCGGCTGCTGCTGTTGCTGCCGCCGCCGCCACCGCCGCCACCGCCACCGCCGCCGCCTCCGCGGCCGTTGCGAGCATTCGAATTCCAAATATTTCATTCTCTTGGGAATGTAGAGAAAAGAAGAAAAAAAAATTAAACGTATAAATAGAATAATTAAGAAGAGGAAACTGTTGAAATATACGAAAGAAGACATTAAAAGCTTTAATTGACATTATGCTTTGGCGATACGCCGTTTTTTTTTCTATTCGTAAATGATTTTTACAATTTTGTCGACGAAAGAAGAAACACAAAAGGCCCGATTATCGCAAAGCCCGCTCGACAATTTAAAAACATCGTAAATTTTCATGTCGAGGTAGATTCAACGATATATCAAAGTAGAAGAGATATATATATATATATAGTGCAGTGTTCGTATTTGGGGAGTTTTTGAATTGATAAAAGATAATAGTAACAAAAATATTTTTAAAAAAACATTCTCGTGTACCCGACTGTAGTGAGTCGTCTATTGGGTCTAGAGAGTTATCTTTCTTGTGCCGGGGGTTGCGAGGTCCACCACGGGGGCGGGGGTGGGTCTGCCCCTGCTTGTCTTTGTCGTCACTTTCCTGGGGCTGCTGGATTATTGTCGTGCCGGGGCGACGGCGGCTACCGACAACACGTCGTCGTCGCCGCCGCCGCCGACGACATCGTCGTTAGTACGGCTGACGTTGCCGCCGTCGCCGTCGCGTTATTACAATAATACCGGCGTTGCGGCAGTGACGAGAGGCAATACCAGCGCTCCTGGCGGTCGTCGTTCGAAAGAGCGCGCGTTAACCGCATCGGCGTCCTTCAGCGTGAACTATAGTCGCGAGACCGTTAGCGTGCTGCTGCAACGTTTGCAGCGAAGCGACGTGTTTAATGTGGTGTTGCTGTCGTTAACAAACGACGACGATGACGAGGCTCGTCGTACGATACTGTCATTGAATTTCATTAGTCGATTGATCGATCGATGGGCAACGACTGACGAGACCGATAACAGTAAAACGAACACTCGAAAGCGTGCGCGTTGCCCCCGACGGGAGGAGCAACGGCGACGAAAACGACGAAGACGAAGGGTTGTCGAGCGGGAGGATAGCGCGCGGCGAAAGCGCGAGGATTTCGAAAAAGCCGAAGAGACGCGAGCCGCACCGAACCGAGTAGACCCGAACGTTATCCGAATAACAACGGAAAAAACGCCGAGTTACGAGACGAGAGACATCGGAAAGGTGCTCAATGAGCCGACGAGGTTCGCCGTCCGTAGTAGTGAAAAAAGCGGTGTTGGTTTGTCAACGAGTAAAGTGATTACTGCCGAGGACAGATGGGGGAAGAAGGGGAAGACGGACGATGTAGTTAGAAGCGAGCGATGGACATCGTCGACGGCGAGAGAAGTTAATAATAATAATAATAATAATAATAACAACAATAATAGTAGTAGTAGGAATAATAATAATAATAATAATGACAAGAATAACAACAATAAAGGTGTAGGTGTACGGAAGGAAGCGAGAGTTTTCGGGCATACCGATATCTCCGGCAACGTGGCGGTTGACCCGATGGTGAATAATAACAATAATAATAGTAGCATTGATATTAATCGTAACGATAGTGAAAATAATCCGAGAAAGCATAGCAATAAAAAGTTTAGCAGTGTCGATGAGAACGATCGATTGCCGGTGAGGTTGGAGGTCAGTGATAATTTTTTAGGAACAACGGCGAATGCGACGAACGTCAGTGGTGACGACGTCGACGATGAGGCTTACAGTGCCGACGAAAGTGGTGTTATAGAGTGGTGGACGTCGAGCAAAGTTGCCGGGCCGATGACAGCGCGATCGTATCCTCAAGGAGAGAGGACGGGAGTTCTAGGACGTCCGAGTACACGGCCGAGGATACCGGCAGTGGGTACCGGCGCGAGGAACACCGTGGGTCCGTGGGAGAGGCGACGGACCGAGAAGAACGCCCAACTCACAGAGGTCCGGATCATCGGGAAGGGCAAGGACGGAAACGAAACGACGACGACGCCGGCGACGACGACGTCGACGAATACGACGGACACTACGTCGTCGACGCACTTGCCAACACCGACGCAAGACACCTCTATGGAAGCACGTGAGTCTTTGACAATTATCAGATTTTTTCCAACATAAGACCGTTCAAGATTAAATTTTTACGACTTTGGCCTTACACCATCTTATTTGAATTTTCAATCTTACCGTATTTTTTATTTATATTTCCACCTCTCGTTCGCCATGTTTTTTTTTCACATCTTTATATCGCATTTACGACTCCGTGTCTTGTTCCTCCCCCCGTCGTGCGAAACTGCGCGACGACCAGTAGGATATCTTCTCCTGTTCCTTTTATCATGCCTTTTCGCGGACGTGTTTACAGGAACTGGGCGCGGGCGTGTTTGGGTGGCAGGACCCTCTTCTTCGGGCCGGACGGCCACAGCCAACGGGCTATTTTTAACTATTAGGTGAGGCAGCGAGTGCCCGAGGTCCACCGAAGCAGGGCCATCATCTTCCTTCGATGGTCTTTGTACCTTCTAGGTTATCCTTTTCGAAACCTCTTACCTTCAACTTTCCTCTGCACGTTTGTCGAACTTTGCGTTTTTCAAGCGCAAACAGTGGGGATAAGAAATAAATCATGCCATAGTTGTAATTACCGTAGGAAAACGCATTCTAGTTTACTTGAGTCGACAATTGTATCGAATTCTTCAAAAATTGAATTGACAACTATATTTTTGGACTATATTTGACCCGGTCAAACGATAACAGTCACGAGATGAGTTCTTACGAGTCACCCCGTAGTGCGTGTCTTTCGAGTAGAGATCTGGACGGATCCCAACGAAAGCGTGGGGAGCGCCTTTACTGGGTACGACCGCGCGGGTCCGAGGGAGGAATGACTAAATGGCCTGACTAACCGGCCGGGCACTTCGAAACTCGGCCCTATTTTCGCCGTTCCCGAGAGAAGAGAAGTTTCTCCCTTGCTGTTGCCGCTTACGCCGCTGCTTCTGCCCGCTTCTGCTTCTCCTGCTCCTGGCTCCACGTGCCGCTAGAATGGGACGGAGAGTCCGAGAGTTGAAAAAGAGAAACAGGAAGAGACACGAATAAGACTAAGAGGGAACCGAAGCGAGGCGTAGAGGGATTCTAGACGGATAGCCGGAGCGAGGGTCGCGCATGTTGCGTGCGTGCCTCTTGGCTGGGGCGGCCGTTGACACGTGCGCGTATCATCCACGTGCTCTCGAGAATTCTTTTAGCGGCAGCGCCGGTTAATCAAACAAGTCGATGAAA